>CAUYQV010132547.1:0-12050 GCA_963574575.1 Galagoides demidoff
TCATCTACATATCATCAACTTGAACATAGTCATGGAGGTCTCACAGCCAATCCCATGGACATATAGAAGAGTCCTTTCCTAACAGAATGCAATGATCTCCCTGAGAGGGTATCGGGAAGACGCACTTTTCTTTCCCATCCCCATGAGTTTCCAGTGGTGACTGCACATCCCAACTCAGTGCTTGCTACACAGGCAGACTCTTGATTTGCCTCTGCTTTTAGAGCTCAGTCTAGCTCCTAAAAACACAAAGAAGAGTAATATGGGGCTCCTGTCCTCAGAGAATTCACAACTATTCCAAAACAAATTTTGAGACTGTTTATTCACCAGGAAAATGAAGCAATACACACATTTACTCTTTAGTCTTTTTTGTGAATAACCTGAAATTGTCTACACTCTAAAATCTGTTGTTAAGTTCGTGCTTTAAGATACTATTTATAGACACCGTGTTAGATTTGATAAGATCAACTCCATTACTTCTAATGATCAGCTCATCAGGCTGAATCCATTTTTCTCCAAATTTCCATACAGCACACTTTGCTGCTTTTCTCTCCCAAAAGAAAGGATTCTGTTTTTCTCTTCAGAATATTCTTTTTAGGTTTTGTACTAACTTTCCTGATTTTTGATCTTCCCCTTAGGGTCCCATGAAGTTTATAGCTTATAAGGTCGCTTATAAACCTCTGCAGACAGCAGAGAGAAATTTTCCTATTTGGCAACAAATCTTTTCAACATTACCATAAATGATATTAGCAACCATCTTCCAGAAAATACTGTATCTCTCTGAAAGGGAACACTTGTAGAATTTAGATCCCACAAAATCTTGCTGAATACTCAACAGCGACTTTCCTAGAATGAATTCATTTACTTCTAAAAGTGTGAAACGGAAATATTGCCATCCTTAGCCTACTTGATGATGGAGAAAAAAGTCTGGTTTATAGTTATAATGACTTGGAACTAATTCTGCTTCTTTGTTTCTAGTTTGCCATATCCAGTCTAAGTGTTAGGGTATGTGTACCCTTCTGAACACACTGTTTGCTTTGAATAAGATCTGAGTGGGAAAGAGTCTCAGTTCACAGCCTATGGAACGTGTTTGCATCTCCAAGGAAATGGTTGTTTACCACTCTGTTGTCATTTGTTCAGAACACAACACAGAAGTGAATTCCCATCAATATTCATAGCCCTTGTAGCCTCCAAAGGCTCCCTGTGTGATTGTGCTCCATTTAGCTCTAAATCTGTATTCCCATATAGATTTAAATAAGAGAGCTAGGGAAATGTTGAAGTCTTTTGTTCTCAGTCACAGTAATATTTAAATAGTCCGCTGGGTGTGCAACTATTGCCGATTCCTTTATTGCTTTGTTATCGTCTACCACAAAAAGATTCACCTCGGGGAAACATAACCCTTTTTTGTTTTGTTTTGTTTTGTTTTTTAATTTCCTATTCTAAAAAATCTCTACCTCTCCCTTACTAGCTCAGTTATAAATCAATTTTGTTTTTTTATATGCACACAAAATCATATATATATATAATTCTCTCCAGGGCTAAGGTTTCATGTTCTCCTTCTATTGCCAACCCAGTGTTCTTACACATATTCAACAGGCTAACCCTGAACTTACCTGGATTTTTCTTATTAAACATCATAAAATTTTTTATATACTTGTAATTATTAAATGAAAATATATAATGAGTTGAGATGACCAAAGGAGTAGACTGGAAATATTTCGGGGTATCTTTCATGTCAATTGAATGTAAGAGTTTGCCTAATAATTAACATTTTACATATGTCTGTTATTTTGAAACATATATTAAGCAACCTCTATGGACTTTAAGTATATGAGGTTAGACAATTAAGTTTGGGAATTTATCCTAGAAAAAGTGGTACATACGTCATGGTTGAATGAGACTACAGTCACTTTCTGAACACTGCCCTGGACAAGCTATGCACTGATGCCAGAGACTAGTCTATCCTTCAAAGCAGTTGGAGAACTCTTTTTCAGGAATGCCAATCAGAACTATCATCCCAGGAAGATCTGAAAACTAAGTTCACAAACTCATTCTGGAAAAAATTCTGCATACCTCATTGCTGAATATCACTACAGTCAGTCACCTTGGAAATACTCTGTCTGGTCATCTTGAATTACTCCAGGTTGGCCATCTGTCTTGCTGACAGCGATATTCAACAAGAGGATATATACCACTTTTCCAGGATGAGTTCACAAACTTAATTGTCAAACCTCATACATCCAGCAGGTGAAGATTAACTCTGCTTCTCTAATGGGAGGGTGAGTTATTGAAATTTTCTTTTCTTTCCCTTCATTATGTCATTATTTTTCTTTCTTTTTTAAATTAAATCATCACTGTGCACATTAATGCAGTCATGGGGTATAGTGTGCTGGTTTTATATACAATTTGAAATATTTTCATCAAACTGGTTAACATAGTTTTCATGGCATTTTCTTGTTATTATGTTAAGACATTTATATTCTACATTTAGTAAGTTTCACCTGTACCCTTGTAAGATGCACCTCTGGTGTGGTCCCACTAATTTCATGTCATTATTTTTTAACGTGTATATATATCCATGATAATTTTTATATATATATAGATATACTTATTAAAATTCCCACCCTAAATATCTATCTGAAAACATCTTATTCGGAAAATAATATGCCATCATTAAAATGACATTTTAAGTTGACTTAAAATGTGGTGAACTAACATAAGGAAATAATTTCCAGTGATAAAGGACTTAAAGCAAGAGGCGTGGTACTAACTGAAGATCTGAAATGTAGTTCTACAGGGGCTTTCATTGAAATGAAATTGTGCTATTTGACTAGAATGAAAATATAAGTCTAAAAAGACATGAAGGTAAAAAACAAGTAAAAGGATAGAAATAAGAAATAATCTACTTTAATATTATGCTTTCAATATGCAGTTAAGGTTCTGGTTCAGGTAACAGTCAGCAGACCTTACCCTGTCTATTCTATTAAGCACAACTAAAAACTACAACAGATGCATTCAGCAGCTATCCAAGACTTTGAAAAGTGAAGTGGTGGCAGGTGGAAGGAAAAAGGGAAATATGAGCCTGAAGCAAGATCAAGTTGGGACGAAGTTCTTGTTTTTTTCCATCCAGTATCTCCAGCCTGAACTGAAAAGTAACACAACATCCAGAAAGGTACAGTGTGAATAGTCAGAAAGAGCTTCAAGGCCTCAACTTACGATCTAAATATCAGGAAAAGGAGGCCCTAGGGTCAAAAAGACAGAGAAAATATGCTATTGTTTTGTTTTGTTTTGTTTTCCATTTTTTCAGCCCAGTTCCAATTCAAGGCAGTGGTGGCAGAGTAGGAATCACAATAACAGTGGCCGCTGATTAGGTATCTAAGACCCCAGGGAAAGGAACCCTTCCCTCTGACAAGAGCAGGTGTGAAACTGAGAACCTGGGGTCTGATCCTCTCTTCCTCTCTCTATCCCCCATAGGCCGACAGAATGGTGGAGTGTTCACAGCAGAGTGGGAAACCGAAACCTTTCCAGACAGAAGGGCGGAATCATGGCCTTTGGGAGCCAAAGAATGTCAGGGAAACCAGGAAGAAAACAGAAGTCAAGAAAATAATCCCCTAAAACTTCATCTGAATGCACATGTCTATGAACATGACCCCATAAAGCATGCCAAAGACTCTGAGTGCTGAAAAGCAGGCAGACCATTCCCGAGCTCTCACACTGGCTATAGAATGCAGTCATACTGCCAACTCTGAAAAATGAACAGCTTAGAACCATTGCCGACAGGTGTTTGGAGACTGTTAGCCTAAGCCTACCCAGGTCTACAGACTGATACACACACGCACAGATGTTCAACATCCTCTAGAAAAATTAAATAGAACTCAGCATCTTGTATATACTTAACACAGTATTCCAAGTGTCCAATTTATAATCCCAAACTGGTCAGCATAAAAAGAAGCAGGAAAACCTCAATAACGTGCAGAAAGAATAGTAAGTCAACAGACATCAAGCCTGAGATGGTGCAGATGCTGGAATTATCTAAACATTTTTTAAGTGATGAAAATATAGAATTTTTTGCAAAGAAACAAGTAAAGTTTAAAAAATAAAAGTTTTAAGCAAATTATACAAAACAAAAACAAATAGTCAAATACAGAAGACAGAAAAAGAGTAAATGACTTGAAGATAGTTTCATAGAAATTATCCACTCAGAACAAGAAGAAGAAAAACGATTTTAAAAAATTAAACAGAACCTCATAGATGTGTCAGACGTCAACTGATATACGATTTTTGTAGTCAAAGTTCAGCGAGAAAGAGAAAACAATGGTCAGGGGAAAAAAACTTAAAGAAATAATGAATGGATGAAAACTTAATCCAATTTGGTTAAATATATGAACATTTCAGATTCAAGAAGCTCAGCGAACTGCAATTTAAAAATGTAAAGAAATTTATGCCCATAAATATTTTGATCAAATTTCTAAAATATAACACAGAAAGTCTTAAAAGCAGCCAGGGAAAACTGGCAGGTTACCTATAAGAGACAATGGCTTGAAGGACAGTGGATTTCTTATGAGAAACCATGAGACCAAAAGGTCCCAGAAGAACATCTTTAAAGTGATGAAAAGAAAGACCTATGAAGCCAGAATTCAGGATTCAGAGCAAACAACACTTAGGAATGAATGTGAGACAAGCACAGTCTCCGTGGAAGGAGATCTAAGAGAACTTGCTGTTCAGCATCTCTGCTCTGAAAGAAATGCTAAAGAAAGTTTTTCAGAGAGAAGAAAAATGATACCAGAGGGACAATGTTAACGTTAAGAATGAAGAAAGAACGAGGAAGTGGCAAATATCTGTGTAGATATACTGTTTCTTCTCTTAAGTTCTTTAAAATGTGAGATAGTTAAAAGCAAAGATAATAAAGTCACTGCATCATACATAGAAGATAAGTTGCTTGACATGATAAAAGGCACTTACAAAAGTCTACAGCAAACATTATACGCAGTGTTGAAAGATTGAAAGTTCTCCCCTTAAGGTCAAGAACAAGGCCAAGGATGCCTGCTTCACCACTGCTATCGAGCAATGTACTGGAAATTCTAGCAGAGCAATTAGACAAGCAACAAAAAGCCCCAAACTGAAAAGACAAGAGGAAAATAGCCTCTCGTCACAGATGAAGTGATTCTACATATGGAAAAATCCTAAAGAATTCAGAAAACTAGTAGAGTTCATACATAAATCCCTCCAAGTCTGAAGATACACGTCGACACAGAAAAATCAGTTCTATTTCTATACTTCCATACAACATAAGTTAATATTTAATACATAAATAATCTAAAAACCAAATCAGGAAAGCAATTCCACTTATCATAGCCTCTGAAAGAATAAAATACCTAGGAGTAAATTTGATCAAGGATGTGAAAGACTTGTGCCCTGCAAACCATAAAAGAACACTGAAAGAATGAATAGAAACATGCCCCGTGTTCACGAATATGAAAGATGAAATGTTATTAAGATTTAAATACTGCCCAAAGCAATTTACAGATTAAATGCAATTCCTATCCAAATGTCAACAATTATCTTTTTAAAGAAATAGAAAAAGGTACTATTGAAATTCATCTGGAATGCAAGAAGTCCCTTCTGCAATGCAAGTGGTCCATACACACAGCAATCAAAAGAGCGTGGTACTGGCGTGCAGATGGGCATGGAGACCAGTGGGATAGAATGAAGGACTCAAAGATAAACCCAGACATCAAGGGTCAACCAAATTTTGATCATGGTACAGATTCCACTTAATAGGGAAAGAGCCTTCACTTCAACAAGCTATACTGAACCATCCTAATATCTACATGCAAAATAATGATGTTGGACTTTTACCATACATCATAAAAACTAACTCACACTGGTCAATAACCTAAACACAATGGATTCTTAGATATGACAGTTAGGTTTTCTTAGATATGACACTAACGACACGCACAACAACAAAAAAGTAGGTAAGGTGGATGTCATCAAAATTAAGAACTTTAGTGCCTCAAAGGAAATTAGGAAGAAAATCAAAAGACAACCTAGAGAATGAAAGAAAATGTTCACAAATAAGATACCTGATGATGCTTCAATATTGAGAATACGTAAAGAATCATAACTCAATAATAACAACAACAAATAAGCCAAGCAGTCCAATCAAAGGTTAGAAAAGCACTCAAATAGACATTTCTCTAAAGGTATACAAATGGCAAAAAAAAAAAAAAACAACACACACACACCAAATAAGGTACTCAGCATCATTACTCATTAGAGGAAGGCAAATCAAAACTGCAATGAAACACCACATCTCCCTTACTAGAATGGTTTTCATTAAAACAACCAGAAAACAACAAATGTAATAGTGTAGGTAAGAAACTTCTATAATCCAACAATATGTGGTAAAAAGATTGCACAATTAAACATTGGACAAAGGACTCAACTGGACATTTCCCCAGAGAATACAGGGATAGGCAAAGGAAAGCCACAAAGTGATAGCATTTCACTCCGCGGATCAAAATCAAAAATATAGTAACAAGTACAAGCTAGAATCTGGATAAACTGGAACCTTCACAAATTACTGGCGGAATGCAAAATGATGCGCCCACTTTAACAATCTGTCCATTCCTCAAAATGTTAAACAGAAAGTTATCACAGGACCCAGCAAGTTTACTACCAGAAAATGAAATGAAAACACATTACAACGCTCCCTTACAAAGTTACAAAAAGTGCTGACAGCAACCTTTACAAGTAGTCAAACGTAGAAACAACTCAAATGTTAATCAATGGATGCACACATATATACATAAAATGTAGAATATCTATACAATGCATATGATTTGAAAATAGAAATGAATGAAGTACTAACATATAGATAGTACCTACCACATGGTTGAACCTTCAAAGCATTTTGCTACAAGAAAGAATCAAATCACAAAAACCCACATATTGTATGGGCACCATTCATTTGAAATAATCCAGTATAAACAAACCCAAAGAGACAGAAAGTAGATTAGGATTGCTTAAGAGTGAGGGTGGCCATGGAGAGTGGAGTTGGGAATTAAGTGTTTAGAACTGATTGATAGCCTTGCATTTCTTTCAGGAAGGGTGAAAATATTCTAAAATTAGATTATGATAGTGGCACAATTATGTAAATACACTCAAAAACATCAAACTGTACATTTCAAATGGGTAAACTTTTATGTTAATTATATCTTATGCTAATCATATCCTAAAACATGTCAATGATTCTAGTGAAAGAATCCATAAATAAAGTAAACAAATTCTGTCTCTTGAAATCTTTAAAACTATAGACCTCTAAGTTATGCCCTGTACTTAGAAATTTCTATTAGTGATTCTATTAGAATCACTCCAAATTGTAAACTACACAGTCAAAATTTGTGTGTTGGTAGTAAAATATGTCCCTATTTATTTTAAAAATTAACATAGAACATTTAACACTTATCACAGAGTGAACTTAAAAATGGTATTTAACCAAAAAACATCCTAAGTGATGTTTAGAATAGTCATTTCTGCATCGTAACCAGGCAACAAATATTTTGCAGCAAACTGCCCAGGTGAAAATTGCTTGTGATACAGACTACCAGGAAAAGAAAAAAATATAAAGGAACTTAGCGTGGAGAGGGAGTCTAATGCTGTGAGCAGTCGTGCTCAGGATCACGGAGCGTGTACCCAGTAGATGCAGATGACCTTGGCTTTTAGGATAAACTTGATCTTTTTAATGACACAGCCTTTCCTTGATTCTCTAAGCCACATTAGCAGGTGTTATTCTACAGAATGTTAGAGAATGAAATACTGACCACCGAATGTCTGTGTTAACAGATACTAAAACAGTGACTCGCCCTACTACAGATTAAGACATCTACAAAATTCAGAGAGCTGACTTAGGGCCGAATCCAGGGTTTCTGATGACTTGTCTGATTTTCTCTCCATCAGCCTCATATTGCCTAATTTGTCAAGTCCACTGGGTGAAAAAGGAATGTAACTAAACCTTAGTATAACTTTAGAACTGACCCTGTCAGCTATTTTTTTCATTGTGTGCAGCTGCTTAAATGTATTGTCTTCAGCAAAAAGCAATGTAAGTAATTGCATAGCATAAAAGTAAATGTTAAATTATAATTAAATTATTCTGCAAAGCCTATCACACTAAGTTTATGGCCATTTTATCATATTGCAGCAGCGCGCAGAACAACAATTAGAGAGAAAGAAATGTTCTAAATTGAGATCTCAACTTTCTGAGAACTTGTCTCCTGGAAGACATCTCCGAGCATGATGTCATTACTTTTCATCTTAGTTTTTCGACTGTCAGCTTTTCTTTTTACAGATATATGTAAAATATGTTTATATCATACATTTATTGGGGATCCTTTTTTCTTTCTCAGATAGTCAAACATTGGAAGACTCCAAATTAAATGCCTCCTAGTTTGACTGAGTTCACCAAGGTCCTGATTTATTATTCAAGATTCACCCAGTGCTTTCCCCTCTCTCAGAGTTTTGCAATCACTTATTAGCTTTTCCCGAGGACTGTCTTATGAAGGGCATTTTTAGCACATTTATTTGACAGATGAGAACACAGTCCTTAATTGAGAAAATTATTTTGACTGAGGTGACAGAATAAGGTTAGCTCAAAGTCCAGAATAAAAAGCCAAGGTCATGTTAGCATACTTAGTTCCACTTTTGTTCTCATCCATACAGAAGCTCAACCCATCCATTTTGCAAACCCCTTGTTCTCTCTGCTGTTCTTTCCAGAGCAGCCAATTTCTGCAGGGACCAGCACTGCTCATTTTTTTTTTTGGTATTTAATTTTTGTATTATACAAATACTCCTTAAGTACAAGTCTTAACAAAGTGGTGACAGGGAGGTCAAAACCTAGAAAGTATTGCATGTGTATGTGTGTGTGTGTATAAACACCTGTGCATATCCATATACAGGTGGAGGGGATGACTTCGTCAAAGGTATTCCTTAATAATAGTTCTGGGGACTCTACTATGGTAGGTACAATACTAGGCTCTGAGGATAATAATGCAAATGAGACACACGACCTGCCTTAAAAACACCAAAAACCTGCAGGAGAAACCCAAAGTACGATAAGGAGATAATTTTTATAGCTCTATCCCCTGTACACACTGCAAGCAATAACAGTGCAAAGTCACAGCAGCATTAAAATGCCCTGGATATTTATGGGACTTGCAAGAAGAGAATGGCCCAGAAATTGATGACATCTTTGAAAAGAAAGGGACATATCTGTAATAGCATTAGGCTGACATATTATGTGGGCAAAAAACTGAGGGGGAGGAACAGTTGAGAGTCGATTTCACCACAGAGACCTCTGCTCTTCCTACTGTGCACTAGAGCTATGAAAAGTCTACAGAAGACACAAAATATTAGACACGCTCTGTGCCCACCTGCACGTCAGGACAACTGAGGAGATTCTCAGGCTGGTTTCCACTGTCACCACCGACTGCAGGAGGCTCAGGGGACGTCACCCTCCATAACCTTGATTACAAAGAAAATGACAGAAATAAGTGCTGGAATATGTGGCACTGCTTAGCCCAGGGCCAAACACCGATTAATTCCTTAATAAAAACATTACCTATTTTTAGTCGTTTTTTATATCTCAACTAATTATGTACACAGCTCTTTTCAAATGTGCTTTGTGTTCCATCTTGATAAGAGGGGCGAGAGAAAGGAGGAAAGCAATTACCAAGGTCGGCGTCGGTGTGTTAATTGGAAAAGACAAGATCGAAACTATCGTACATTGTTTTTTAGTTTGGTGCTATTCATTTACTAGACACACACACACACATTATTTTATTTACTTCTTACTGCGAGGATATAGGTAGGTCGGTAGACTTCACTCCATTTTACAACTAAGAAAAATAAGGATCCAAAAAGGTTGAATAATTTTGCAAGGTCACACAGCTAACAAGGGAACCCCCAAACTGGATTATTCCACTAGCCTCCAATCGTACTGTCTTTATACAGTCACTTTTCAAATTCAGACACTAGTAGAATCATGGTTTAATTCAATATGTATTTTTCTGAGTTCCTTCTATGTGCCAACCACTATGTACAAGATACTGCAGGAACAGCAGGGATGCTTCAGGGATAGCCCACTTAGACCTTATGGTAACGCAGAAGGAGTTGGAGAGACAGAAGCAAACACAAAGCCCCACACAGGGGACCACTGTGGGAGCACACGATCGGACCATTCAGCCACAGGAGTGATATTTAAGCTGAGATATGAAGCATGAATATAAATTAGCATTAGCAAGTGCAAGAAGGTGACTGATGTAGGTATAGAAAATAAGTTGTGTGAAGTCGCAGAGACAAAACTAGTAGGGATAATTTGAGAGTAAGTTTCTTGCCACAGGATGGGTCTGTGATATGGACAGAGGTCAAGGTCCTGCAGAGCCCTCAAGGGCCACCCCAAAATATGATAGCTTTATCCCAACCTAAGATGTGAAGCCTATTGCATTTTTTAACCAATGGAGTGGAATGATCAGAATTATGTCTTACAAATAAAATTTTTAGCAAAAGAATACATTAAGAGAAAAGTGGCTGCCACATCTTGCTTTTCAACTTAGCTTTTGTAAAAACTGTGAGACTCATGTAAATAATTGGTGGGTGAACAGACTTACCAGGGAGAACCAGCCAGGTCGGTGGAAACTGCTATGACTTATACCATCTTCAAAGTTAAACAAGCTTGGCCTGACAAGATGTTCTGGTGGAGCTAACTGTGGAAGGCCATCTGTTTAGTGATCATTGAGGAGGTTTTAAAGAACAAAAAGCATTTAGCACTCAGTTGGAATTCTGTGACAGGTTGCCTGCCATGGCGTTCTACTTCTAAGGAAAGATTTACAACGGAGAAGGCAGTTCAGGTAGTTGAGATTCAGTCATTTACTGAACATCCTGGTTCTGTTCCGATACAGAGGAAAATGCTATTTTTACAATTCCCAACTTTAATTTCCGTTCCCAACTTCCAGCCTCATACCTTACCTTTAGCAGATGCTCTAGCCTCATACCATGGAGTCCCCTTAACTTCCCTCTGTGTCACACACAAATATTCTATGTCCCTCTCCCTACACTGACACTTTTCAACACACTTGAAATAGAATAGAATCCTGCCTCTTGTCTGGGTCTGACAATCCTTGGTCTTTATTCTCCATCCCTGTCCTCATTTTTGGGTCAGGGCTTCATTAAAACAATTTTCCCCTCTATTTCCTCTTTCTCCTACTTCTGTCCCTCCCTTTTAGCTTGGTCTATCCCCAAACCCTATTAATACATTCAGGTCTTACTCATACTAAAAAAGAAAAAGAAAGGTTTTCTAACATAGAGATAGAAATATTGTCTGGAGTCTAATTATACAGAATTTATGGTTGTACTCAGATTGGGAGAGGGAAGGGAATATGATGAAGAGGAAAGGAGAATGTTCCTTCTTTTATCATTTGCCTTCTTCCTATGACTCTCTCTTTTGTCTTCTCTCAAGTCCCTCATGTGAATTAAACCATGATTCTACTACTGTCAAACTTGCTACTGCCATGGCTCCATCCCACATTCTAGCTCATTCCACCAAAATCAACCTCAACCTTGTCAAGTAATCTCTTGCAAAGATTGCTGCAGATTCTCATTTGAGGGATTTTTCTGAGTCTTTCTCCTACTTGGCAACACTGCTGTGTTAGCCATGATCCATAACCTCTTTCTTGAAGCTCTCTACTCCCCTGATCACTAAGAAAAAAATAGATACATTGGACTTTATCAAAATTTAAAATTTTCATGGATCAAAGGACATTATCAGCACAGCAAAAAGAGACCCCACTGAATAGGAGTAAATATTAGCAAATCATATGTCTGACAAGGAATTAATATCTTGAATATAAGCGTTCCTACTGCTCAACAACAAAAAACAAACAAGCCAATTTAAAAAAGAGCAAGGAACACAAGTGGTCACAGCTCCAAAAAAGATATACAGAGGCCAATGAGCATAGGAAATGATGTTCAACATGGGCAGCACCTCTGGCTCAAGG
>CAUYQV010132549.1:0-24976 GCA_963574575.1 Galagoides demidoff
GCCTGTGGTCCCAGCTACTTGGGAGGTGGAGGCAGGAGACTCGCTTGAGCCCAGGAGTTGGAGGTTGCTATGAGCTGTGATGCCATGACACTCTACCCAGGGGGATAGCTTGAGGCTCCATCTCAAAAAAAAAGACTTGCCACTCCATTATCCTACATACAAATACCAAGCAGGTCAGTTCCTATTAATACTTTTGACAATCTCCACAACTAAGCAGGTTCTTCCTGCTCTTCAGCTTTTTCCACATTTCAAGTCCTGGCATCATTAATTATTATTTGAATGGTTCCTAGTAAATGACATGCAAATAAAATGATAAGAAAAAGCAGATGGAACTTAAAAAGGACAAACTTAAGCACAAGTTCAAGCAGAGGTGCAAGGACAGAAATCACTGGCAAACTATGGCAGAGGAGCAGATTTCAAGAAACCTGCTTTGTGTGCTATTCGGGAGGCCACCATATCAACACCAAAGAGCAGCAGACTTTAAAGACATGGATCTAGGGTGACACCTGTGGCTCAAAGGAGTAGGGCACCGGCCACATATAGTGAAGGTAATGGGTTCAACCCCAGCCCCAGCCAAAAAAAAAGACATGGCCCTTGAGGCCTAGCTAGAAGAAAATCCAAACCATCAGTGTGTAAGGATTTTTGAAATAAGAGCAAGTTTTGGGTCATGTATAATATGTAAGAAATAATGTCAAGAGAAAATGTTCACAATCATAATTAGAATCATAGGAACTAGGATGTAAGAACAGGAAAAGTCTGCAAATCCAGTCCTAACTATGCTTAGCAATAGCACCTTATTTCCAAATGTCTAAAATGTGTCCTCAATCACCTCAAAGTAAAATATCTCAAATTGTGTCAACCAAGGACTCATCCATCCTGATCTTTATCTGGCAATCTATCTTTGGAAGTTGTCCAGACCATGCCTCTACAGGTAGATGGATGCTGTTGTATAACTTCACCTCACACAGTCACCCCAGCCTACCTTTAAAATGCTCTTTTTAATACTCTGTTCCTCATGCTCAAGGAGTTAATACAGACTGACAGGGAATCCACTGTCTGGTTCTAGTAATAATTACTAGCCTAGTTCCCCTACCTATCAAATCTGTACTCTTCACTAACATTTTTTGAAACATAGAGTTTCACTGAGCACTTATCACCTCCCAGGTTGTGGGCCTGGGCACTAAAGATACAGCACACAACAAGTAATAAGAAATTCTTACATCCCAATAACAGGAAAGAAACAGAGAAAGACAGAAACAAGTATTAAGAGGCAAGTGTTACAAAGGCAGTAAACTGGTTGAATGAGTTGAAGGAGGTACGCATGGAAATCCCCTCAGAGTAACCTTTAAACTTAAGTGTAAAGGTGCACCACTTTGAGGTCTAAGACTAACAACTGTAAAGATTCTAAGATGGGAAGGAATTTGGCACATCTTACTAAGATTCTATTACCATATACACAATAGTCATCAGAACCCCAGATTTTTGGTGACTCTTTGGATACACGGGAAAACTAGAGGGAAAAGGCTAACAGTACTCACCTTAATACCTATGTCCACCTTAAAAACCTCCAAGACTAGGATGTAAACACCTTCTTATCCTTTAGAGGCAAAAATTGCTTTTCTGTCTACTGGAATTATATGACTGACCATAGCTTCTCCCTGGGAACTAGAAAAAGCTAAAGGTCTCTAGCACAATGGTAACCTATGACTTAGAGTATTGTCAGAATAACAGTGTAATGGCATAGGAAAACAAGGACTTCATTATCAAGTTCTATGAGGCTTATAATCAAATCTAGAATTTAGAAAAAAATAAAAATCATGACTTTGAATACGGGAAACAATTTAAAAGAAAAGACATGTTTTCATAATCTTGGTGGTGCTTTTAAGTGAGTTGAAGTAGAAGGAAAAAACTGAGAAAAATGGCTAACGTCACAGACAAATACCAATCCCATTTAAAAAGAAAGGAAATATGGTATATTGAGAGAAGGAAGAGAAGTAGCAGAAGGGGGAAGAGTTAACGAGAGAGAGGAGAAGGAAGAGTAAGAGAGTCAAATAGTGAGGTTATAACTATTAAGTTGCCCTAGAAGAAAGATTGGAAGGGCTACTGAAGTCCTCTACTGAGAGAAGTCAGAGAAATCTTCCACTGAATCTTCCAGTTGTTTGATTATAATTAGTGAATAGTTCTGCAAACTAAAACTAAGAAGCCTAGGCTTATGATTTTGTAATACATGGGTCATTATAAAAATTTTGAGATCCACAAAAATCAAAAAATGTAAAATCTACGTAGACAGAAACAAATGAAGGCCTCCCAGCATCACCAATAAGCTGACCCAAGTTCAAACTTGCACAGGTGAATCACAAAGGATACTGCCAACTCTGTTCTTGGAAGTAAAATGATGGACCATAAGACACACAATCTGTCTCAAAATCTTAGTATGTATCATTGATTTTGATTAATTCTGTACAAGAGTCTAGAAAAAATTTACCAAAGGAGTCTTTTTATGTATTAGAAAAAGTACTGGTGATCTCAGGAGTCAGCATGGGTTCACCAAAAATATTTTGTCAGAAAAATGACATTCATTTTTTGTTTTGCTTTTATTAAATAACTAGTATACCAGGAGCTTTCAATAAACACTTCATATCTACAAATGCCCCAATCTTTGTGGAAGAAAGGAGACTCAAGTGGGCACATTTAATTTGGTGAAATGCCATAGTAAGTGATGCTAATTAATGGGGTTATGGTCCATCTAGTAGCAGCACAAAAAGGTGAGAAATGAGCATTGGAGAAGAGAGAAGAAAGAAGAGAAAAGGTGAGAAACGAGCAGGGGAGAAGAGAGAAGTGAAAGTGGATAAGACAGTGGGAAAGAGAAGACAGAAGGGGACAAATAAAGGAGACAAGAATTTTAAAGCAAACTAATAATGCCAACTCAAACAAAGAGAGAGAGAGAGAAAGGAAAACAAACAAAAAAACACGTGGAGTTCCTATGCCACACAATACAGTAGGCCCTAGCCACATATAAAGACTCGGATTTAAATTAGAATAAAACTCAAATTCAGTTCCTCAGTCGCACTAGTCATATATCAGTTACATACATGGCTGGTGACTTCTGAATTAAACAGTGCATACAGAGAACATTTCCTTTGTTGCAGTAAGTTCCATGGGACAGGACTAAGTCAGGAAAGAAAGCTATTTTTCTGGTTTTCATAAACTAAAACAAGGTAAAGAAACATGGAAATATCTAGTTAAGAATGGGATGTTGGGTTTTATTTGTTGTTATTTATAATTTCTTGTGCTCTATATTATGACATATGTATTGATTTATAATAAATATGTATTTATTTATCCTAGACCATTTTGTGACCATGACCATTTTTGTCACAAAATCATTTTTCTTGACTATATTATGGGTATTATCTCATACAGAAAGCATGTTGGACTTAAAGACAAGCATCCTAGACCATAATCCTGGCTGTGACTCAAAATATTTATACAGCTGCCCAGGACTATCAGATTCACAATATGGGAATCATTGGGGGAATATCTGATGAAATGGTTTGGATAGGATGGTAGCTAAAGAAACCAGTTTACAGAAATCCTTTAGATCAGGACTTCAGGATGTACATTACAAGCTTCTCAGAATCTGCCCATACTGCCTTCACTCTATTCCCAGCTGACTCAGATCCAAATAACTAAGATGCCCCAAGATATCACTGGAAGGAGGGAAACCAGACACACTCGTTAAAAAAAAAAAAGCTTTACAGATAATTATTTTCTTTGAGTTAATTCGAGTAAGTTAACTCATACTTTTGGTCATTTAATGGCCAAGACTGGGTAAAAACATATAGGTGTTCATGTAACAGCCATCAATGGGTCAAAATTTGAGTTCCTAAATGTACACTTTCTAAAAATCTGATGCTATCACAGATCCTGTTTTAATTTAAAAGAGTTTCCTAGCTACCTTGTAAATATTTCAGGTCCTTATTGTCTTACTCTAGATAATTCTTCATTCTATTCCTACATCAAAGTTAATCTCTATACCAGGTGTCCTCAAACTGCAGCCCACTTAGGACATTTATCCGGCCCACCAGGTGTTTTGGCGGCCTATGCCTGTCCAACTCGCCCAGAGCCCACAGTCCGGCCCTCCAACAGTCTGAGGGACAGTGAACTGGCCCCGTTTATAAAGTTTGAGGGCCCCTGCACAGTAATGAGGGAGCCTGAAACAGGAAAATGGCTTAAACCCGGAAGTTTGAGGCTACAGTGAGCATTGATTACAACACTGTACCCCAGCCTGGGTGACAGAGGGAGATGCCATCTCTTTACAAAAAAAACCCATAATAAAAATCAATCTCTATAGGACCTTTATATCAAACATAATACTTGTACTCATTCATGTATATATAAGAAACAAGAAAAATTAAGAGTTTATGTCCAAGAAGCTTAAGTACCAATTATACTATGTATACCTCCTAATTTTAGAAATTAGATGTTTTACAAGGAATTAAGAATTTGACATTTGTTTTCAAAGAATTTTAAATACTAAATGTCACTTTTGCATTTTACAGAATAAATTAAATTTTTAAAAAAGAAAAATAAAAAGGGAATCTAAGAGAAATAATGTATTATATCTCTTATACAAGGCAGCATCACATAATAAAAACAATATGAACTTTGGAGATACACAGGATTCAGTTAAAATTCCAACTAAACCACTAACCAACTTCACGAGTAGGGATATAGTGAGCCTACAGAAGTTTTAGTGCAAATTAGAAAAACGTGTCTTTGCTGGGCAATCATAACCTTTACCTGATACCTCAGCCAGTTACCTCCATGCAGTGAACAACCTATACAACTCTATGCAGTAACTCCGAATATGTATTACTTTGGAAAAACCTCTTTAAGCTTCAGTCACCTCATTTCTAAAATGGATACACAAGAATGGAAAACCAAGTATCCAATGTAATCAATAATAATATGAAGCCAGTAGCCAAACTAATACATACCCACACAAGAGAAAAACTCAATAAATAAAGAAAAAAAATAAAATGGATACAATACCATTTTGTACTCCACTGGGTTGTGAAGAAGATTAAACAGTGTAAAAGAAACAAAACACCTTGCTTGGAAAATGGAGAATAAGGACCAACTATCTAGGAGATGTTAGCTGTCAGCCCTATCCTTCCCCTCAGCCAGTTTTCTGTGTGATCAATGTACCTTGAACTTATTGTCAATAATGAATGATACTCAGCCATTGAAAGCAGCTAATGTTTTCTAGGATTTGGCCATTGCCTAGGAGTTGGATGGTGACATACCATGTACGTGTTAAGATTACTGTCTCTGTCTCAGCATCGCACAATACTACTCATTTAACCTTCATCACCTCTGTTCCATCTTTTCCTAAATTGATTACTTGTTGGGACCCTATATTGTAGTACACAGGACAATAGTTTTAAATTTCACTCTGAATTCCATATGAAAAATCTTTAAATCCACCTAATGACTGTAGTAGGCAAATAGAATCTTACCCTCACAAACTCCAAAGCCTAACTACTCCATGATGTTCAATCACTTCTACTCTGGGAACAAATCTCAATTCTTTTTGCCTAAATTAAAAACTCATTTTAAAGAAAAGTAGTATTAAACTACTCCATAAAAATAACAAACCACACTTAAATCTTGGTTTCAATAAATATTTCTTGCCTACGGCTATTAGATTCCACAAGTGAATTTTTAAGTTTGCCAGCCAAATAGTATATTTATTTTGACTGTGATATGCTTTCTGTGGCTTGATGTTCTCTCATTTTTTTCTGATGCTTAGAGAAAGGGGAAGTCAGTTCAGAAACATGTTATAGATTTATTCAGGAGACAAAAGCACTTGAGAAGATCACCATTTCATCACTAAAACAGTTTAGGCCTTAAGACAATAATCAAATGGTGGAGAATGAGAGAAAGGCAAGCAATAATTATTATACAATGAGAAATAAGTACTAATGAAAGAAAATATGTACAGAATCTCCTGGGCTCAAGGATGGAGATACCAGTAGGGCTGTGGGGGTTCCAGAACAGGGTGTTAAAGAAAAACCCATAGTGTGTTAAGAGGACAAAGAGGAGCCAATCCTGATGAACACAGGAAATAGTATTCACATGAGGTATAAAGGAGATACCAAAGAGTAGGGGAAGGAAAAGGACAAAAAACTGCTGGGGACATGGGGAATGCACATTGCATGGGAGAGAACAGCAGTAACTTGTGTAAAGGAGATGGAAACAGTAAAGAGGAACCCCCCTAAAGGGCCTCCTAAGGCATACTAAGGTATCTGGAAATCCTCCAGAAGCATAACAGAGAGGCTTGTGATTTTATATCATTAAGGAGATAAGAATAATCGAATCTACCTCCCATGGCTTCAACTATCACCTTTTGACCCTAACTACCCCATGCATACCTCTAGCCCAATACTCTCCAGTATACCAGACCCATAATGCCAACTATATACTCAACAATTTATTTACCATGTTTTCCTGGAAGTCTAATTTCTCCCTCAAATTTAAGATGTCTTACGTCAAGCTTTTTACCAAATTTCCAAGCCTGCTCTATTCTGGAAAATCAAGTGAGAATTATTATTCTCTATTATTCCCTCTCACATCTCCAAACATAAAAGTTGGGGAATTTGCCTTAAAATGTCTCAAATCCTGCCCATCTCTTACTCCTTCACCTATACACCACTTTTAGTGTAAGCATCTCACCACGTCTTGACTAGATGCTGAAAAGTCTCTTAGATTCTCTCTGTGCCATTATGCCACCCATGCTAATACTGTCACTAGGAGTGATTTCTCCAAAGAACAAAACCTAACACTCCACTCACTTCCTGGTGCCAAAGGGCTCCTACTGCTCTGTGGGCTCCTATTGCTCACCTCATAAATTGGAAAAGTCAAACTTGACAGCCTGCTTATGAGGTTTCCTTCAGCTTCTTTATATCGTAAAACTTGTTTCAGCTTATACTAAAGGTACTTCATATCACAAGGGCAAAATGGCAAGATATAGATGAGTAAAAAGTTACAAGTGAGGTATCTCTGCAGTATCACCATCCTCTACTAAAATATATATCCCTTAGTGTGTATCCCTTGAACTCTTTGAGAGTATTCTGCCTGGAAGATTTTAAGTGTTCAAAAAAATTGTCTAACCAGTGAATGACATTTATGGATTGATTGAATGATTGAGACTGAATCTCACTATGTCACCCATGGTAAAGTGCCATGGCATCACAGCTCATAGCAACCTCAGACTCTTAAGCTTAAGCAATTCTCTTGCCTAAGTCTCCCAAGTAAGTGGGCCCACAGGCGCCCACCACAATACCCAGCTATTTTGTTGTTGTTATCGTTGTAGGTTAGCAGGCCCCAGCTGGGTTCGAACCCACCAGCCCTGGTACATGTGGTTGGCACCCTAACCCCTGAGCAACAGGTGCCGTGCCACCAGTGAATGACTTCTAAAAGCCAAGTAAAAGAAGTTTCTGATCAATTCCCGTGACATTTTGTTAAAAACTGTTTTACATATGATATAAAAGCAATGCTGGCCTACATACGATTTTTGAAAATAAGCTTCTCGTTAAGAACTATCCTGGACCCTAAAAAGATTCTTCCACAGAAGATTCCCATTATACATTCCATCACAAACATCAATTCCACTATGACAAACTTATGTCATAGATGACCTGCAAATTGCTCATCAGCATAAGAAACTTCTTCTAGAGTACTGTTTAGGGTCTTATCCAGGTAACTTCAATTTAGCCAAACAAAAACCAAATGGCTCACAGGTTAGCTAGCCCTGGAGAGTATGCACTAGAATGACAAATTAAACTTGTATTTAAATGCATACATATGCACTAACCTACAATTCTCAGAATTCTCAGGACAATATAGCATAGACACTTTCTGATACAGGATTATGAGTTTATTATCTCTTTATTGGGATATAACAAACAAAGAGAGCATCCAAAACCTCACAACTGCTGATTAATACACCTTATGACAGAGAAAAATGATAAAAAGACATATACTACTATTGAATTACGTCAAGTTCAATTGATTTAACACACAAATAACACAAATTTCATTTTATAGAATGTTCTAATCATTTCCCAATAAATGAACTCATTTTGTTCATTTATTTTCCTATTTAATTGTTGCTTATTGCTTCTGAGTTTCAACAGAAGTATCCTGTTTAAAGGCAATGCTTCCATTTGCTTGCAAAAAGTGTAGGTTTGAATAACCTATCAAAGTTGTACATACTTTAACAAGATGATCATGATAGTAACACTAATCTTGGTACTATAATAGCTAATATTTATATAGTACTTATGTAATATGTGCAAGTACTTGTATTTTATATATTTTGTGTTATTTTGTATGCAGAATCTTTTAAGGTCTATCCATGTTACATATGGAGAAGCCGAGTCACAAGTTATATATTTTGTGTTATTTTGTATGCATAATCTTTTAAGGTCTATCCATGTTACATATGGAGAAGCCGAGTCACAAGGTAGCTAAATAACGTGCTTCAGATTACAGGGATGGTAAGCAACCAAGCTGGGATTCCAAACTAGAGTCCACACCCTTAACCTCTACATCCTATTAGAGGAAAGCCCTCAGTTAAGAAACTTAGAGGAAGGCTTGACAGATAAAGAGGAGTATTTTAGTTGACAATATTCTAGTCAGCATTTTCTCATAAATCTTGGGACTATATAAAAAAGAATTTGTCCAAATTTATTCCTATATTGTCACTTATTTTGAGTACTAATATTTTAACTGAAAGCATAGCATGTTTCTTTAACTGTATAATTCTGCTGAACAAACCAACTTTCAAACAGCACTGATTAGTAACAATGTGAATCACAAATGTGAGTCATATTTATAACTTAAAGTTCTAATACCCACATTTAAAAGTGTAAAAACAAGGTAAAATTAATTTTAATATTTCATTCTTTCAACATATAATAAATATATAAAAGAGATACCGTATGTTCTTGTTTTTATACTAAAGCTTCAAAATCCACTGTGTATTTTACACTTATAGCAAATCTGAATTAGGATTAGTCATATTTCAAATGCGTAATAGCCATGTGTAGCTACTAGCTACAATACTGAATTGTACAATTCTAAAGCATATATACAACTTTGTAGTTAAAGTGTAATAAAGGTAAAAAGATGGCTCTGCATTCTTCCTTCCCAAATTTTGCCCCAGGATTAACTATTCTGTTTAAAGTACAAGAAAAAGCACACACCTGTGTAATGCCTTCTAACCTCAATGATGATCAAACATCAATTGCTAATGTGCTAGTTGCAGTACATAAATCGTAATGTGTCCAATCAGCATTGATCCAGTAACTCTTTCCTTAACTACAGACTCATTACCTAATTTCCTCTGTGGGACAAAACATAAAGTTTGAAGAAAGAACTACAAAGTAAAAATAGGTAGCTATGTCTTTAAAAATATGCTTCAGGTAAGTCAAATTTCCATCAGACAACATTTCTCTTTCTATGTACTCACCTACATGGAATACAGTTGAATATGGTCATCTTACCCTGACATGTTCTTCAGTTAAAAGTCTATTGCATGCTTTTCAACATCCAAAAAGACATTTTATTTTCAGTCTGGATTTTCACTCTCACTAATAAATGTGACTCTACCAACACTGGATCTGTTAAGGGGTAGGGTGTAAAGGGTAAGGGACTCCCACATACATTAAAGCCTGTATTTTTCCATTCTGTTTCATTTATTCAGCAATTATTAACCCTACCACCCTCTCATCTTGAAAATGTAAAAAATTAATTTGAAGAAATGAATTAATTAATTCTTCAGAATTAATCTGAAGAAAAGGTCCCCCCTACTTAAGAATAGGGATAACATCTAGTATAAACAGAATCTAACCTATGTTAAATTATACTATTTACTCAATACAAGAGCAATTAACTGTTAGTGATACCCCTACCCCACTCCAAAAAAGGCAGAGGGTGAGGGGAGGAAGAATGCCAAAACAAAAGCCTGTGCTAAAACATTTCCAGGGAAAAAGACCAAACATCCTCTTTGGGAATTACTCTAGGCAACACAGTGAAGAATTATAGCACATAAACTGAGGTTACATAAACACTCTAATAAAATCCAGGCTTGATTTATGGAAGCAGCCTGTCTTATGCTTGTTTCCACAGAGAGCTGTGGCTCAGCCTGGAGGACCTGCGCCTGGAAACCAGCACACTGGCTCCACTGCCTCTCCAGAAGCTGGGGGAGGGTGGTTGAAGGGGAGCTGCTGTGCTTTCTAGTCAATGGTGTGTGGATGGGCACAGGAGGAAAGAAGGGAGGGGCTGGTAAAAATACCATACATCAACCAACCCTTCTTTTAAACACAGAGATAATGAGATTTCATTTGTGCATTCATAGTACCCGTCTAGAGAGGGCTCTCCACTTCTACTCTGATTCTTGAAATCACATAACCAACAAGAGAATACAAAGCAATGAAATGCAAGGGGGAGAGCATTTAGTACCAAATGCAACACATTCAAAAAATGGCAAGGTTTCAAGGAGCTTCAAAATATGCAAATAGAGCATTGTTTTTCTTCATACCACACAGTAAAAGGAGAAGCAGTCTTTATGAAATCTATACCATAATTATGTCCACTGTTTCTAAATTTTTGAGAAGAGAAGAGAAGAACTAAAGCTCACAGACATAAGGCCTTACAGTATGACTCTGGAATTTTTATTAAGTTAAAGCTAATTCCAACGTACAAAAAGACATTCTATTTTTATTAGCAGCAACGAGGTAAGTCTGGCTGTGAACCTGCCCCATTCACACATAATGGTATCAGAGGCTTTTAAGCCAGCCTTGGGAATAGACCAGTCAGGAAAAATTGTTTACATTTTATTTTTCCAATTGAATTTGATGAATCTACAGTTCAACAGACTGTCATGGAACATTTTAAGCTCTGAAAGATTTTTTTTTTAAACGAGTGTGCCTATATGATTATAGCTCCACTTTCACATATTAAATAATTCCAAAATGTGTCAGATAATCAGACTGGCCTGTGAAAATGCTGAAAATCACGCTGCTGCAACATCTCCAAGGAAAATACTGGTTGAACTCTGTAAGAAGCGTGTAGGTTTCTAATCAGCTGGTTTATTAGGTTCACTTCACAGTAAATGTGCAACTGGAAAAGAACCACAAGACCTCAAATAAATAGCTTCATTTCTGAGTCAATGGCCTTTTACAAGTATTCATAAAGACTTCATGCAGAATACAGAGGTGTCACTGGTATGTCTAGGCTAAAACAGATTCTCCCAAAGAAAGTTCCAGAACAAGACTGTGAAATAGAACTAAACAGTGCCATCTGGTGCGAGAAAAACAGGGGAAAATATTAGCTATAGAACTATAAGGCAGCGCCTCATTTTAAACCTCTAATGCTTTTTTCTTTTTCCAGAGAAAGGCTCTGCTGTTTCATACACAATTATTCTTTTACACATTAAAAATAGTGAGTTTTTAAAAAGAGAAATATTGTTTTCCTTTAACTGAAATCATTATGTAGCAGTTGAACTACAATAAACTTAAAAAAAATTATTATTGCTGGCCCCAGTTTTCACAGGCTCTATCTCAGCTGTTTCAATAGGTATCTTAAAAATCTTACCAGTTTTTGTCCTTTGAATTCCTCTTCAGTTTCACATAGTATTTCAATACACATCTCCTCTATTCCTCTTTTCCTTCAAGCATTAACATTCTTGAATGTTATACTCTTGAATTTTACTTGTTCAAGTAAAATGTTTCTACTCTTTCTGATCCATGCTGGATCTTTTTGAGCAGGGGAAGAGGCTTGGCTTCTTACAGTGTTTAACATTTTACTGATGACTATTCTCTGCACATTTCAGTGACTCCTAAACACTTGCCAATAACAAACACAGCAGAAGGAAACACCAATTCCACCAATAATTTATAAGTGGCCCAATTACGAAGTTAATTTTAATAATTGACTGTAATTATTCTTTGTTTGTAAAAGAAATCTTCTTTATTTGTAAAAGAAATTTACAACTCTGCTAATATCATAAAAACTTTGTAACCCAATCAAAGAATCTAATAAATTTTTCTAGGTTGCCAAAAATCATGATACCAGTTTACTAATAAGAAAACAAAATAAAACCCCCCCCAAAAAAAATAAACTAGGGTACCTAGATGTGAAAATGCTATCCTCCATTACTATCATATTCAAAGAAACTTTCCAGATCCCTTTATGAAACACTAATCTGTGCCCTCAAGCTATTTCGGATTAGAGAACTACAGGATCTTAGGGACAGAGAAAAGTGAGAAAATTTTGAATCTAAGAGGTAATACAGTAACCTCATTCAAAAAAACAAACAAACAAAAAGACTTCAAACACACACAAACACACCTACAACCCAAGAATGCTTACTTTTATTTTTCTTCCCAGAATAAAGTAAATGATGTAATAAATCCTTTGAATATATAGAAGAGCTAAAATAAAATGTCCCTTGCTGGTAAGATAAAATGTCCCTTGCTGATAGGATTGATGCCTCAGGTCTTATAAAGTGAACTATTGTCGACAAACCTACTGGGATCCATACAATTTCATGATTACAGCACTATCCTTACCACTATTACAGAGAAGGAGAGAAATTTATAAGCATGTGGTGAAACCGGGATCTTAATGAAAACACATGGCTAATCAGGTCTGTATTCCACTAGTTAAGGATAACTGGAGACATACTGAGAAATTAATGTATGAGTGAAGAACAAAAACAGAAAAATCAGAAAATTTTACAGACTCTTTAAAAGGAGTATTAAGCTTTTTTCTTCTTTTTTCCACAAACCCTTTGCATTTAAGAGGCACATAGCGTTTTCCTCTTCTGTAGCCTCCAGATGGTGCTACTAAACTGTTTTTTCTTTTGCCTGAAAACTGTTACAGTTTTATCACTAGAGGAAGCTAATTTATATATTTCATTTCTTGTAAAGTTTGGGAGAGTGGATGGGTAATTCTCATATTATGTTCTCACATATTGATCACTCTATACTTTTATATATGGGTTACTTTGTTTGAAAGGCAGATTATGTTAATTTTAAAAATCCTATACAAACTATGTGTTTATAATCAAATTATTATAGAGGAACCTACTGAATGAAATAATTGAGATAGAAAAAGCTACCAAGATAAACTCATCTGTGTAACTCAACTTTCAGACACACAATTAATAGCTAGGAAAGGAACTGATCTAGAGTATAGAAATGGCACCCCAGAGTAGCCTGAGTCTGCCTCAGGACCTTCCACCTCCATTAGAGAATATCCACTCCCTTAATCCCACCAGATTGCCCAACAAAGCAAAATGTATAAACACAGTACGCCATACTGTTCTCCTAAGTCACTCTATGGAAAATAGCCAGAAAGGTCTTAAATGTTGCCAGAGTCAGAAAGCTCCTTAGTGGCAGAAGAAATTTGAACTCGGATCAAGGCAAGTCCCCTAACAGGCTTCTAAAAACTTCTTGTGAAACATGCAATTCCTTTATAAACAAACACGTTTTGAACGTCATATATTTCATTTCAATAAAGTGTATCTGCATGTATTACATGGTTTACTTTTGCTCAAAAGCTGTTACACTACTTTTTTAAATTAATAAATGTTATATTTTAGAGCCATTTTAGTTTCACAGAAAAACTGAACAGAAAGTACAGACTTCCCATATACTTCTGGTCCCCATCTGCACAACCTCCCCAACTATCAACATTCCCCACCAGAGTTGTACATTTTTACAATCAGTGAAGCTATATCGACAAATCATTATACCCAACTTCCTTAGTTTACATTACAGTTAACATTTGATGTTGTACATTCTATGACTTTAGACAAAGGTCTAACTGCATGTACTCACCATTGCTGTATATTATCAATGCCCTAGAACTCCTCACAGCATATACATGCTAGGAGGAATACATACATCCTTCCCTCTCCCAAACTGATCTTTTGTCCATCGTCATAGTTTTCCCTTTTCCCAAAGTATCAGTGTTTACTTCTCTGTAAACTCCTCTTTCTAGCCCTTAAAATGTAAATAAATTATATTGTAAGCTCCTTGTGAAAAGAAATGGTATATTTAGATGTTTGTCTGTCCATATGCAGCTAGACTGGGTTTGGCACTTAGTATGCACTAAATGAAAATCAGTAAATTATTATATTGAATTAGAGTAAATCAATACCTCAAGTAATCAATTCTCCGTCATGTAATTCTTATATGAAATATGCAATAAATTAATTTGAAGATTTTTAAACCATAGGGTATATAGGAACTGGAAAGAAAAATCTCTTTAAATAATTTTATTATAAAAAAACCATTAAAAGAGGTATGATCAGATCTTAATCTAAAAATTTGTAGTGAATTTTAAAAATTAATTTCAGTATTATATGGATTCCTTTGTAAGTAAGCACTATTAAATACATCCAACAACAGGTAAAACAGGTAGAATACCTACCAGGTACCAAATACTGTGCTGGGAGTTTTTCATATATGTTAGCACCAATTTTTATGATAATCTTATGATGCATGGGGATATTATAATTCCACTTTCCGAATAAGGAACCTAGTGCTCAGACAACTGATCTCACTTCCCCAAATACACACTGTTATTGAGAGAACGAGCTTAAATGGAGTCTATTTGACTGTAAGGCCTATGGTTTTAGCGCTAGACCATGGGAATTCCTAAGCCAAAGTTATTTATAGACAAATGGTGGCAGAATTTTTATTAGAAACATATACTTATGGATGGGTGCAGTGGCTCCTAGCACTCTGGGAGGCCGAAGCAGGTGGATTGCTTGAGCTCACAAGTTCAAGATCAACCTGAACAAAAACTGAGATCCTGTCTCTACTAAAAATAGAAAAACTAAAGCAAAGAATTGCTTGAGCCCAAGTTGGAGGTCGCTGTGAGCTATGATGCCACGGCACTCTACCCAGGGTGACAGCTTGAGACTCTGTCTCAAAACAAAACAAAAAAGAAAGAAAGAAAGAAACATGTACTCACGCATGTACTGATGTATGTTCTTCAGCATTTAATAAATATAATAAAAATAATCAATTAATTTAAAAATCCTGAGTAATTTCCACACCTAGATAAGAGCGTCTGGTGGGAGAGGGTATAAGGCATACATCTGGATCAAGTTTTCTCTGCATATGCCTATCTCAAGAGACCCATATTTGGAATTCCTTGAGCAGCAAACTTTGTGAATGGGTTTCTCTCTCTGGAAACAAAAAGTGTTGTCAGAAAATAAAATATACTCTAGCATCTCCATCATTTGTAGACAATGAAAATGCTGGAAAGATAGGATAAAGAAGTACTTCGTTTCCAGGTTGAAGGTAGGCGATTCTATGGTTAATTCTGAGGTAACTACCAGAGCCTCCTAGATTCTCAATGCTGCCTCCTCTCTCCCTCTGTACACTCCACTTCACAGTCTGTCAGAACCATTTCTGCAGAGAAGGAGAGAAATTTCCAAGCATGAAGATGAAAATCCTTTCTAAAGAAAGTTCTCTTTCTACTGTCTCATTCTTACCTTCTCTGTTTTATTTCTCACTACTCTTCAACTTGGCTATTCAAATGAAATCAAGGATCAAAGGATGTTTATAGATTAAGTTCTTGAAAGCATAAAGTCATATTTTTATTACTAACATTTCTTAAGTGTTTAATATCTGACAGGTTTTATATTCAATGCTTTGCATGTAATGTATTATTTATTCTATTATATAATAACACCAAGAAGTGGATACAATTATCTTCACTACACAGATGAAAAAACTGAGATGTGGCCAGGAAGTGGTATAGCAGGGTATAGACTCACACTGTTCAACTCAATGGCCACCTTTCAGTCATCACATCAAAATGCCTCTATCTCCAGATATTACCAATTTTTAAAATAACTTTATAATTTTAAATTCTATTTAAAATGTTTTTACATTGGCCACATTAAAATTTTTTTGAAATATAATTCTTTTAAATAATTTTATGTATATTTAATGTATACAATGTGATGTTATGAAAGACATATATAGTAAAATGGTTACTACAGTGAAACATTAACATATTCATCATCTCAGTTCCTATTTTTTATATATTTTAAAAGCATTATTTTATAGTTTAGACAGAAATTGCATTGTTATAAAACCAATGAATTAACCATGAAAACAGGTTATGCTAGAGAAGGAATTTACTGGTAAATAATACATTGAGATGCTTTTGGCATTACAACAGACAAATAAGCATATCTGAAACTCTAAACACCTCTCATAGACTAAAATAACAACAACAACAAAAAAAGTTTAGTCTTTCATAGTCTTTGTCTTATTCCTCAAAATGTCAGTTCAGCAATAGCAGATAATTCCCAGACATAAGTTATGATAAAGATAAGAGCTAAACCAAATTTTATCTATGACTTCCCCAAAGTCTGACGTTCAGTTTTCCATTTTTGCTCCCTGCGAGAACTATAATATACTCATTTAGCAAAAACTCCTGATACATACACTACTGTTAACTATACTTTGCTTGTTGTACTTTATATCTTTCAATTTATTCATCCTCTGTATCTGCTACTTTATAACTTTTGACCCATACACATCTCCCATTTCCTTCTCCCAACCAACCCTTGTAACTACTGTTTTATTGTCTATCTCTATGCTTTTACACTTTTTTTTTTTTTTTTAGATTCCACATACACGAGATCATGCCATATTTTTCTTTCCATGTCTGGTTTATTTTACTTAGCCCCACATCCTCCAGGTCTATCCATGTTGAGGCAATGGCAGGATTTTCTCCTTTTTAAAGGCTGAATAATATTCCATTGTACAGTGTATGAATATGATTATATTTTAAACATTTGTGTCCAATATTTACCAGGAATATGTTCAAAATGACTATCCAAGGTACATTACTGAATTAGATCACTGTTTTACAGAGAAAGAACCTGTGTTCCCGGGACATTTTGAGTCCTTCTGCATCCCCACCAAAGTCTTACATAGAATGAACACACTTAGTAAACACATTTAACTGTGGCAAAGGAATTAGTTGAATTAATGTCTCAGTGTCTACCCAGCCTGTGACATCAATTTTGCTGATTGCCTTTGGAATTCCTCTTGAGTATTTTAGCATGCCTTCTCTTCTAACTTTTCTGTAATTCTTAGCTCTCCACAGACCCAAGGTTTATCTGCTTTCTGTAAGGCCCTGCATGGCTGTTACTGCTGCTCTCACAGCATTTCAAGGCCCAGAGGACTGTGGAAAAGAAGAAGAGGTAAGCAAATGCAGTGCAGAAGTAGCCAGAATCAGAGTGGAACAGAGAGATAAGAGAAAAAAGGTAGAAAACTCTAGGAAACCAGGGTTTCTATACTCTGATAGAAACTGAGTATTAATTAACTTTGGCCACAGGCTAGTCCCTGCCCAGCGTAAAAGTACATTCACATTAGGTATAATATACTATTCCATGTAAAGATTAATATAAAATAAAAGTGTACTTTTTAAAAATCAGCTTTAAATTGTTTCAGCCACGCAAAGTAAAATTCTTGTCTTATCATCACTTAATATTTCTTTTACAGTTCCTGTTGATATAAATATAAAATGCAAAATCCTGAACTTGGTCAGAAATTTGGCCTGCTTTCCTGCTCTTACTGACCTCAATCCAAGCCACACTGGGCTTCCCACTCCTAAAAACAGCCAAGTGCTTTCTTGGCTTGGGCTCTTCTCTGCAGTGTTGCTCTATCTCTCAAACCATCCCTGGCCCCTCTACCTTTTGTAAGTTTGCTTTGAGAAAAAGCATTTAAACTGTGTCAGGTATCTCTGTTTTCCCACTCACAGTAGTCTGTCTTACTCTTTCATAGCACTTATCACATTTTATAGTTATTACTTACTTGTGTGTGTCTGTCACTAAACTATAAATTCTAATAGCACAGGAACCATGTCTATATTTCTCAACATCATACATCCAGTTCCTAATGTACTGCCCGCCTCATAGTAGGTACATTTTAACAATTTTTAGGTTGTATGAAAGGATGGACAAGTGGAGGATTCAAGGCAATGTGTCAAAAGAAGTGTCAGAGAATAGAGGCAAAGAATATCAGAAGAAGAAATGAGGGAGAAGAAGAAACTAATTGTCAATGAAGACTAATGATCAGATAGTCCTGGAAGTAGGAAGGATAAAAGACCAACTATCAATTCTCTCATTTCATAAGAGGAGCAGGCAGCAATGACATAAGGTCCCATAGCTAACATTAAAATCCAAATTGCTTAAGCTTAATTTTGTGCTGCTTATACTAAATTATAAGAGTTCAGACAACTTTTGAAGATAAAAATGACAATGGCCTTAAACATCCTGATACAGCTATAATATAGAGAATCTAGGAAAAAGAATAATATAACAAAAACATTAATACTTCAAAAACAGTACCTCACTTCTCCCTTTTAGGTGCCAATCACCCAACAGCCTTAAAGAAGGACTGCATTCTGCCCGACAGGTGATATGCCAAGTGCTTCCCCTAATTTCTCAATACAGGGTCAATACCACCACTTCCTCCATCTACAGATGAGGAAATGGAAACTTAGCGAAGCAAGTCACTTGCCTAAAGTGACACAGTTCATAAAGAGCTAGATAACAAAAGAGATTTAAAAGCCAAACAACAAGAAATTCATATGCAGCAGAATTCCTCACAGAAAGCACCCAACTTATGTCATCAAAAGCATTTTAGATGAGTTTGAAGTTCTTTAGTGGGTGGCATAAAGTATGAAATGGGAGTGCCAATGTTCTGTCATAGTCTCTACTGGGGAGAAAATTGTTGGATACTCAGATAGAAGTAATTTGTTATACTGGAATGGTATCTCAAACCCAATATTATTATGCTAAAAGTTTCATAAAAAGTAGATTTGTTCTGAGTATGACATTCATATTCAAAATATACCTATCAATGTTTATTCTGATTGGTAAACTCGGCAGAGAGTTCAGTCATAACAAGGAGGTTTATTTCTATTTGCAAACCTGTCAGTTGTAAACAACTGCCAAAACTGTCATAGGTGTAAGGGTATTAGTATAACAAGACAGTGATACTAGAAGCCTATAGGTATAAATAGTATTGGTGTAAAAATCCTTATTGCTCTTATAATCTTCATATTCTTGTCTAGGGGAATAAATCAATAAATTCAATTCCTTGCATACAATTTCACTCTAGTTTACTAAGCACATTCCTTCTTTCCTTCCTTCTTCATTCCCTCCCTCCATTAGTCTAAAATTCATTGGATTTCGATTAAGTACAATGCAATGGGCGTATGTTACCTCATTTGATCCTTATGCAATCCTCTCAGGGTAAGAAGAAAAACTCAAGGGAGGAAGAAAGTGTCACAGTCACTTACTTAACATAGCACAGAAAGAGACAGATTAGAATTACAAACCAGCTTTTCCAACTCTTCACCTAGTGTTCTCTGGGAAAGTTATTCAAATTCTCCCAGGGCACTGAGGGCACTAAGTAAACACCATAGAGTTAAAAGAAAATTTGCACTTAGCATTTGTAATGTGCCTCTGTTTTCCATATTTTTTAATTTTAGTTTTAAAAATACATATTTATAGAATACAAAGTGATATTTCAATACTTGTTTATAATGTACAATGATTGAATCAGGGTAATCAGCACCTCAGACATTTATCACGTCTTTGTCCTGGGAACATTCAAAGTCCTCTCTTCCAGCTTTTTAAAAATACATACTAAAGTATTAACCATGTTTACCCTACCATGCTATAGAGAGCACCAGAACTTATTCTTCCTATCTAGCTGTAATTCTGTATCCATTACCAATGTGTCACTCATTATCTTCCCCTCTCCCTCAACCTTTCCAACCTTTGATAATCACATTTCTACTCAGCACTTTTTTGAGTTGTTATTTTTAGCTCCCACATAAAGCTGTTTTCCAACATAATGGTCCTAAAATGATGATGACTTCCTCCTGACAGAATATGAAGGATTCCTTTTGTTTTTCTATTTTGTACTGTATCTAATCTTCTAACTATAATTAATAGGATTCAATATTCCATCCTTATGTTTCTGCTTCCTTCAATCTTCTCAACTTTGGCTGTACTTCTTTCTCTACAAAGGATTACCTAATACTTGCCAATCTCTCCAGGGACTCACAGTTCCAACCAAACTTGCCACCCTAGAACCATATAGGTGTTACCCACACATTGCTTCCCAGTGCCTGGCATTCTCAAATTTAAAGGTCATTCATCTTTCTCTAAAATTCACATATACACATCATGACTAGCACCATACGGCTCATACTTGAATCAAACACATTATACTTATACAAATATATATATATACATACATTACCAGGAATGCTCACTGCTTAAAACCATTCCCCTTATGGTCACCCCATTCAAATTGATAAAATTTAGTAACTTTTAAAATATAATAGCATTGGTGGCAACTGTAGCTCAGTCAGTAGGGCACCAGCCACATACACTAAGGCTGGTGGGTTCGAACCTAGCCCAGGCCTGCCAAACAATACTGACAACTGCAACAACAACAACAAAAATAGCTGGGTGGTGCGATGGATGTCTGTAGTCCCACCTAGTTAGGAGGCTGAAGCAAGAAAATTGCTTAAGCCCAAGAGTTTGAGGTTGCTGTGAGTTGCGACACCACAGCACTCTACCTAGGGCAACAGCTTGAGACTCTTGTCTCAAAAATAATAATAAATAATAATAATAGCATTAAGATAATTTATGTACCATACAATTCACCCATATGAAGTATACAAATCAATAATTTTTCAGCATATCCAGACAGCTGTGCAACTATCTCCACAACCTAATTTATGTTATAACCTCAAAAAGAAACTCCATACCCATTAGCAAACAATCCCCATCAAGCTCTACCTCCAATCTGCCTCAGCCCTAGACAGATCCTATTCTATTTTATATCTCTATAGACTTTTCTGTACTGGACATTTCCTATAAATATAGACATGCAATATGTAGTCTTTTGTGAATGGCTTTTCTTTCACTAAGCATAATGACTTTTTTAAAGATGCCTTGATCTGCTCATTCAAGCATGACTTCCTGGAGACTTCTCCTGGAGTAACTAAGCAATAGAATAAACCAAAACAGCAATTACAAGGAAGTCTGGAGAGAAGAACACCTTACCTGAAGCTAATAAAAGATCTGAGGCCCAGCCCTACATCTTTTCCACTTCACAAAGCACTTACCTCCCATCGATCTTGGTTTGGAGAAGACAAAAGGATATAAATGATATGTTTGTACAAAGTGGCTAAAAGGGTCACTACAAAGCTTTGGTGAGGCCATCAAATACTTAACTCACTCAGTCACTAAATTTTTTAAAGGATGATCATATATTCAGGTATAAAATTCAGATTCAGGATTATCGGTCTAATTAAATGAAGCATCTCTACTGAAGCATTTAGTGGGAGAAAGAGATAGCAGTTTTTATGGAAAGAGTCTTATTCTTTTGTTTTGTAAAAAGCTCAGCCACTGAAATAATCCCCAGGAAGCCCTTCAAACTTCTAAAAAGGCAAGAGAAGGGAATGTTAATTAAACATTTCATTAATGTTTGCTATATAGTAAGCCCATTCATATCAGTGAGGTCAAATTTATGATATGGCAGAGTTAGAATTTTATGTGCTCTATGTATACTTTATAGTACATTGGGGCACCTCATAAAATTCAATTGTATAGTACATTTATGTCCTTTTTTTAAAGACCTGGGTCATAATTTAAGTTTCTAAATGATTAGAAAGGTTTATAATTTTTGCCTTTTTGCTTTATGACCCACAATGAGAAGAACTCAGTTGATGCCAAGATCTTAGTCAGAAATATTGCCCTAAGTACTACATTATTCTTTTGGGAAAATATACTGCAATATACAATGATCTCTAGGAATACATTATAAAAAAAGTAGCAGCTGTCACTACATGATTTCTTCTTTTGAGTTACATGTTTGTTGGTACTAGAAGGGGTATATTTAAAATTTTAGTGTAGTTTTCATCTCTTCAATGAAATAACTGACAGTAAAAATAACAGATCCTGTTTCTTTTCTTTTTCTTTTTTTGAGACAGAGTCTCACTTTGTTACCCTTAGGAGAGTGTGGGTGGCATCATAGCTCACAGCAACCTCAAACTCATGGGCTCAAGCAATTCTCTTGCCTCAGCGTCCCAAGTAGCTGGGACTACAGACGTTTTTTATTTTCTAATTGATGCAAAGTTCATAGTAGAAGCTAAAGAAATGGATTTTCAGTGTCATGGAATGAATTCATAGAAACAAGAGCAGATGTAGTACTCTTATTAGAAGGCAAAAATTAGGGCATCACTCAATTGTGCAGGGAATCCAGGGCCCCTGATCAATCTTGTGGGAAAATCTGTTCAATTACTCAATATCCTCAAAGCGCCTTCTTCAAATGAGCATGTTCGGGGGCTCAATCCATCTTCACTGAGCTATGCCAGATGAACTGTTCTAACATCTAATTCTTTTTATAAAGCAGAAAATGTTTCTGAAGCTCTTTATGGCTGATTGAACTAATTTACTGTGGAACAGGCAGCAGCCTATCTTTAGATAAATGCTAATCAGGATGTTAGTGCTCTCTTCGGTCTGACTGCCACTATTATGCTGAAAAGGAAGGTCAACAGCTAATAAACCCAGTTAACAAGCCATTCTGAATTTCACTTTAGCTCAACGCTCTTCAAAGTTGCAGTCATTAAATCCATAGATTATTAGAGGCTGCCCTCCTGTATTCAATGCACACTAAGACAAACTTTCAGTACAGTCATTAATTGAATTAACATTGTCTAATCCAATTTTATAGATTGTAAACCGAGATATGACCAAAGAGATGGCTTTCTCAAATGCCTTAAAAACAAACCAATAGGAATACAATCATCCAAAGACAGGAAACATGTCATGTTAATGGTTTCTTTTTCCTCACAGCCCTCTCTCCCTTTCTTTCTTTCTTAAAATCTTTCAACAAGTGAAAGGCATTCTGTACCTCCTAAAGGATAGTTTTACACTGCAGAAAAGCTAAGTTGAAAAACAGTAAGGCCATTTGTCTCATGATCCCTTACAATCCAGGATGACAATGTGGTCTCAGACAAGGAGTACAGGGATTCCTTTCTACCAGATATAACTAGGATAATTATCTCAATCCAGACCCCTAAGAGAATAGGGCCTGCTATGATAACCAAAGGGCTGTCAAAACATTCTAGAGTGACAGCAAAGGGCACTAAGTCTAATTTGGAAACTAAAAATGTTTTATTATCAAACACTAGAGTTTTGAGTACAAAAAGATAGGCGGTAAACTAGTTTAAGCCATAGTTTCTGATAAACACTAAAAGGGTTACTTGTTTACCCTTACTATGACAGGAGCGTAGTCCTTTTCAATTGTCCAATAATCAATCTCCCCTCCCCGGGAAGGAGAAGATGGATATCTGGTGAATTATTTCCTTCAAGTGAGAAGCCTGCTTTTTTTCTCAGCTTTGCCTATATATGGGTACTAAAATGAGCACAAGAAGGTGACAAAACTTGAAACCACAAATGGTGGAGAATCTGCAGATTTCTTCTTGAAAAGGTTTCTTTATATCTATTGAGGAGATATGCAGATGTATATCTTTGGCTATGGCACCTGAAACTTTTGCAACCAAAAGCATCCTAAAATGATGTATGATCTGCATATTAATGATATAGGTCAGAGGCTGGCAAATTATACTCCACCTGATTTTATATGTAATGTTTCACTGGAACCCATCCATATTCACTCATTTAACTATTGCCCATGCTGTTAACTGTTGAGGTGAATAGTTTCAACAGAAATGATATGACCAGCAAAGCTGAATATATTTAATAGTTGGTCCTTTGCAGAAAAATTGCTGAGCTCTGATTCAAACTCATACCTGTTTTTGATTTTTTTTTTTATTTCACCAATATACTATACTTTAGTACACTGATTTACTATGCCCAGCTCTGAACCCAGTAGGGCTCTGAGTACTTTATATTTAACTCTTAATATAACAACTCATGAGGCAGATACAGTCACTGTCTCCATTTTACACATAAGGAAAATAAGGCATAGAAAGATAGGACAAAAATATTTAAAGTCTGCAAGCTTAGTTGAAAGTCCAGCCCAGTTCATCCACCTCAAGTATATACTCCTGCCCCATTCTCTGCCACACAGTTAACTAGCACTATACAAGGCCCCAAGAAGAAGCGTGTGAGGTGTATATTCATTAGCCTATTTAGCTACAGGACAGTGTTGGGAGTACCAGAACTGAAAAGGGATATTTGGAGCATACTACAAAGATGTTGAATATTTAGCAGAGTCTTTTCTCAATCCATAGGTATTGAGAAGCCCTGAGGAATTTTCCGCAGGGTAGATAGGTAGTAGAAGTAGATTATACTGATTGAGATGAGGTGACAGATTGAAATCAGAAGATTATTAAAATACAGATAAGAAGTAATGTAGTAGTAGAATTAAATCATGGAAAATAGAAGGGGAAATACTGAGGAGATGTAAGAGCTAAGAAAAAAGAGATAACAGACAAGTACAGAGTTATTGAACTCAAGTAAATCGGGGACATTCACAGAATGCATTTACAAAAATGACATCAGAAAATGGAGCTGCATTTTGGGAAGTAAAAATGAGCAAGACTTTGGATTTGTTTTGTTTTGTTTTGTTTTGTTTTGAGAGAGACTTGCTGTTGCCCAAGCTAAAGTTCAATGGCATCATCATAGTTCACTGAAGCTTCAAACTTCTGGACTCAAGTGATGCTCCTGCCTCAGCCTCCCTAGCAGCTGATAGTATAAGCACACATCACCATGCCAGGTTAATTTTTCTAGTTTTTTTTTTGGGGGGGGGGTCAGGGTCTTGATTTTGATTAGGCTAGTCTGAAACTCCTGACCTTGTGAAATCCTCCCTCCTTG
>CAUYQV010132551.1:0-42263 GCA_963574575.1 Galagoides demidoff
TTTAAATTGACATGTCAGACCACTCAAGTTTTATTCAAACAAGCAAGTAGTTTTCTTAGTTATTTAAAATGACGTGAAAATAAAGTATCTGTAACAGGAGCCTGTATCATATATTTGTTTATATTATATAGTTTTGTGAGAATTTTTATTTGGCTACTTTCTGTATTGATAAAACTTTAGGGCTTTGTTACCCATTTTAGTTTGTTCATCTTTTTTTCTCCTGATTATATCTCTGATGTTTGGGCTAGAATGCAGTGATGTCATCATAACTCACTGCAACCTCCTGGGCTTCACGAAACCTCCTGACTCAGCTTCCTAAGTAGCTGGACCACAGGCACATACAATTATTCTCAGCTAATTTTTCTAATTTTGTAGAGAAGGAGTTTCACTCTTGTTCAGTCTCACATGGGCCTCAAGCAATCCTCCTACCCTGGCCTCCCAAAGTGCTAGGAGTACAGGCAGGAGACACTGGGCCTGATTCTATCATAGGGCAGTCAACTGTTTGTATCTGTAGGTTCCACAGCCATGGATTTAATGAGCCACAGATCAAAAATATTTGGGAGAAAAAATTTTTCTCTATTGAGTATGTACAAACTTTTTTTCTTGTCATTTACCGAAATAATACTATATAACAACAATGTTCACAGCACTAACATGGTACTAAGTGTTACCATTCATCTAGAAATGATGTCCAAAGTTCCTGGGAGGATGTGCCTAGGTTATCTGCAATACTACACCATTTTGTTTACGAAATGTATATTGCTCTTTGTATATTGGTCTTTGTAAACAAATTACCAATTTTTTACTTGTGGATATGATTTTTTAAAATAGTTCATTATATAGTATGTAATAAAAGTAGGTTTACATTTGCAATTTATGAGGCTATCCTATAGGCAGTGTTAAGTGTTTGCTTAAAAAGTCTCATTTTTAAATCTTTCACTGGCATGAAGTGCCCACTTTCCTTTTCCAGTACCCCAATTAAATATTGTTTCTGTTAAAAAAAAAAAAAGAGTTCCCTAAATTATCAGACACTACAGATGAGGAAAAGCAATCTTGAGATGCTGAAGAGTATCAGGCAGTGATGGCAGCAATCCAACATGAAGCCTTCTTTGCAGGACACAGTCCATCTCTGGTACACTAGTTTTTTTCTTATAATACTAACTTATTTCTTGGGTTTCCACATTAAGTCAATCATTTTCTCTCAGAAAGGTTCAGTCCTTAGTCCTTTAATAACTCTTCATTGCCTCTTCTTTCAGGTATAGATATAAAGAGAAATTAGAACCAAATGTCTGCATAAAATCACTCAATTTTGAAAAGTAAGTGAAAAGCCTGATTAAGACACTGTCAGAAACTTCCAAGAGGCTGTAAATTAAGCAAGAGCACTCTTCTAATGTGAGAGGCAGAAAAGGCTAACTTCCTCCTGTGTGAAAAAAAGGAATAGAAGACAGATGGAACCATAGGGTGGACAGCATAAAAATGACATCACCAGGAGTCCCTGTGCAGCCCTCTGCCTCACTATGGGACAGAACGACTAAGATGGGACAGATTTCTGTCCATGAACGAACAATACACTCTGAGCTCTTGTGCCTATGCAATTTATTTTGGCATTTTAGTATGTTTTTTTTCTCTCAAATATTTATTAAGGATCTACTATCAGATAGCATGCTGATTTTTCCAGATAATCAGCTTACTGCCACACGATACTGAGTTCACAGCAGCTGCCCAATAATGCCTGTGAAAATATGTCTTTCTTTGAGTGAACATAGAAGAACATACTGGATTAGCATTGTATCCAATGATCTAGGACGGAAATCCTGCTCAGTCACACACTGCTCCCAGACCAGCCCCAAGATAATTTAGAAAAGGTGCTGATTTCATGGTTACCAATTCACACCCTACTCTGGTAGACTCACCACACTGCACATACCTGTCCACTGAGGGGGGCAGCGGCAGTTGTAAGTGTTGACCCCATCCACACAAACCCCTCCATTCTGACACTTGTGGTTAGGGCAATCATCAATATTCCGCTCACAGGTGCTCCCTTCAAAACCTGGTAAGAGAAGAACAAAAGGATGAATCCTTGTTAAGCAGAGAAGTAACCTTCCCTTCTCCCAAAGGACACAGGTGTCAGAACAGACCTGCTTCATGGTTTCAGCTCACCAGCCAGCAGCTGCTCAACCCCAGACTCCCCACATGAAAAAATCCCCCAATCTTCCCTGGCCTGAAGCACAGGTAGTCAGTCAAAGTGACTCATGCCAGTGACATGCCTTCATAGTTCCCTCACAGGATTTCAAAGTGTTTTCTTGAAATAAAATCCCAGGAAAGATAAATGTCCAACTGGGACAGGTATTCACTAGTTCTAAAAAACAGGATATTAGATTTTCCCCAGCTCCATACTAGATTAACGGGAAGAACAGAAAAAAGACTATCTAATTAAATTGAAGTTCTTTTCCCTTTTTTTTTGGGGGGGGGGGATGACTACTCAAGGAGGCCTCCTAACTAGGTGGGGAAGAGAATAGGAGGACATAGGAAAAATATTGAACTTAAACCATGAAGATACGAGTCAAGATCCAACCTCCCCACCTACAAGCTGTTTAATACATAGTAAGTTAAAATTCTGAATCAGCTTTCTGATCTGTAAAACAAGGCTAATTCCACTTGCCCAGCCTACCCTTCTGTATTGCTACCAATGCTACATCATCAGTAAACTGCTAAACAAATGTTAAAAGCTGGCTGAAAATGGGGTGGCATTTTTGCTAATTAAACTTACCAGCACTTCAGATTCCTGATGCTCCTCTCTAAATTTATAGCACTGCTTCCTTCCTCCTGATTTTTTTCCTTATACGAAAAATGAAACTAGCACATTAAATCTCACCCTAACTGAAGTGTAGTAGTCTTCTGTAATTCATATATTAGGCTTCTTCCTTTTTCTTTTCTGGCTACCAAACCCCTGAGTTAATAAATTAGAATACTTCCAGCTTTAGGATTAAGACAATATTCAGTGAACATTCTCCTATTTGAAATATAATATGATTAAGTATTTGGCCTCCTCAAAATATCCCTTAAGGTTCCTCTCATTCACTGAAAACATCACTGGATCTTACACTAGGTCCTAGTGATATAACAGTGATTACAAGAGATGGAGTCTCTGTTTCCATGGCATTTACTAGACAGTCCAGTCAGTGAGACAGACATTAGTGACACATTGTTTTCTTCATTCCTTCCCCCAGTTAATGTGGTATTCTGAATCTGCTCTGCTGCATTAGAACATGGCTTGCTTTTCTGAATATGGTCAGTCAAGTAAATGAGCATAAACCATGTAGTCAAAAAATTACCAAGAAATCACTTCATGGAAGATAAAAATAATTGAAAAGGAAATTGTGTTTCTCCAGGTATTGGGTACTCAATTCATTCAAGTGGATGAATCACTAAGTAAGCTTGAGAAAGACTATAAAAATACACTTGAATTTCTAAAAATTTATCATATATCATATTTCTGTTTAACTATATGAAAAGTCATAGAATTAGGCTAATGAGCCTGAAAACAATGATTTTTTAAGGCCATCCCTAATTATGAAAAAGAAAGTGAAGCTGACTCTAGACCCATCAGGTAGCACTCCCTGAATGAGAACTAGGGCTTGTGTTCCTACTTTAGTACTCTTCACAAAGACATTCTTTCAAGTTAAAGTCATTCTTTGGCTTTGGGAGCAATGGGCTCCTGGCCCAGCACTGCTAGACCTGGTATGGTCTGGTGGTGCACTGGAACTGGTGATGCTCATCCTCCTCTGAACTTGATCTCTCTAGTAACTAAGACTAAATAGCGGCCTAGGGTGTCAGGGAGATAGTAAAGCCCTTGTAGCTAAGCTACAAGGAACAGAAACTGTGGCTGATTTGGTATTAGCCACTGTTAGAACTAACTGAACTCACTAATCACAGACATATTAAGAAAGCAGAAACGTAACCAAAACAGGTAAGAAATAATGTGTTTTCTTTTTGTGACTTGACTATTTTTTAGGTAGTTCTTCCCTGTCTTACCTAGACAGATAGGTAAGTAAGGAGGTAGGTAACAGAATTAAGCACAGCCTCCAAGGCCAAGTTATCTAGGCTCAACTTTCAGCCTTGCCATACAATAGCTGAGTGAAAGTGAGTAAGATACTTAAAATTTCTTGAGGAATATACAGGATGTACCTCAAAGAGTTATTGTAAATATTAAATGGGTTACATATAAACAGTACTTAATAAATGGTCCTGGGATAACTAAATATTCCATATGCAAAAGAATAAAGTTGGACCCTTCCTCATACACAGAAATTAACTCAAAATGGATCAGATAGCTAAAGATAAAAGCTAAAATTATAAAACTCTTGGTGGGGGGGAAGCATAGTAAATCTCTGTAACGTGGGCTAAGCAAAGCTTTCTTAAATAAGACCAAAAGTACAACCAACAAGAGGAAAAAACAGATAAACTGGAGTTCTTCAAATTAAAAACATTTGGTCTTTAAAGGATATCACCAAGAAAGTAAAAAGGCAGTCCACAGAATGAGAGAAAATATTTTCAGATCATATTATCTGATAATAGAAGTGTATGTAGGATATATAAAGAACTGTTACAGCTCAGTAATAAAAAGATAACTCAATTATAAAATGAGTAAAGAATCTGAATAGTCTCCAAAGAAGATAGATAAATGACCAATAAGCATATGAAAAGATGCTCAATACCATCAGCCATCAGGGAAATGTAAATCAAAACCAGAAGGAAATATCATTTCACATCCCTGAGGATGGCTGTGATCAAAAAGAAAGATAAGAACAAGTGTTATCAAGGATGTAGAGACACTGGAATACTCACACACTGCTGGTTAGAATATAAAATAGGGTACCCACTTTGGAATACAGTGGCAGATCCTGAAAAGGTTACACAGTATTACCATATGACCCAGCAATTCTGTTCTGACATATTAGTAAATCCCCGAGAAAAATGAAGACATACATCTACACAAAACTTATACAAGAATGTTCATAACAGCATTATTCATAATAGCCCTAAAGCAGAAGCAACCCAAATGTCAATCAACTGATGAATGGATAAATAAAATGTGGTAAATCTATACAAAGGAATATCATTCAGCCATGAAAAGGAATAAAGTACTAATACATGCTTTTATACAAGATGGATTTCAAGGCTTTGGAAACATTATACTAAGTAAAAGAAACCAGTCATAATGACTGCATACTGTATGCTTCCATTACATGAACTGTCCAGAACAGACACATAGGGACAGAAAGTAGAGCAGTAGTTGCCTAGAGCTCGGAGGGAGGTATAAGAAATGGAGGATAACTGATAACGGTACAGGGTTTCTTCCGGAGTAAAAAAAAGAAATTATCCTAAAACTGATTCTGGTGATGGTTACACAAATCTATGAACATACTAAAATCTACTAAACAGTATACTTTAAGAGATCAAAATGTATGACATGTACATTCTGTCTCAATAAAGCTACTGTAAGAGGAAGAAAGCACTTAAAACAGTGCCTTACACATATTAGCTAATATAATAGATCAATGGTATTATAGCATCCATTAGAGAGAATACCTATGCTAATCCTCTCACGTTAGAGATGGGGAATGGAACGCCACATGGCTAACTTGGTTACATGGCTAGCAGTTCAGAATCAGTGCTGAAATAAACTTTACCCAGTCCCAGTCAGTATGTTTTCTAGAACCCCAGAGTTTCCTTTCAACAATGTGAAAAACTGACCTTAGGTTAAAAGTTCCCATGTCTGAGGAAACTGAAGCTAAATCGGTTCTCTTCCAAAAGTAAGACAGGATTTATGCTTTAAAAATAGAGCTACAGAACACTTTTGAGAAAGAGCTACCAAGTTCTTATGAGAAACTGCCTATTCAAATGGGGAGGAAAGGCTATATGCTATATGGATAAGTTACAGGGCAGTCACTTCTTAAAAATATATTTTAAGTTTTTAGAGGAAAGGAAAACAGACAAGTCTCTGGACCTATCAGTGGGATGGGTGTAGCAGATTCATGGAGAAGCTCACATGGCCATGCTAAAAGGAATCTAGCCTAAAGCCAATTCACATCCTTAAAAGGCCAACAGGAGAGAAATTAAACTTAGAAGAAACATTTTAAGACTGTGCTGTTATAAAACCATAGGCCGCTTAACTGATTAATGGCAGCAAGGAAGGTGGGGGGCAGAAAAGAGTCACTGTCATCCTACACAGATAACAGCATCTCTCGATGTCTTTCCATTTTCAGATTGTGGTAGGAAGGCTCAGTGGAGAGGAGTAAGAAGTGAGCAGAAAGAGGAGGACAAGATGGCACAACCAGGATTTTCTTAGGCCAGGCCAAAAATCCTTAGGAAAAGCTTCCAAGAACAGGGATGAAAGAGCATGGGAAAAAACAGGGAATTGGCGGAAGGCAACAAGGTACAAAGCTACTTTTTTTTTTTTTCCCCTGGGAAGAAGTCTATCATAAAATCAAATCTTCAAAAACACAGTTAGGATAACCCTCAAGAAAACTTTATGTATCCCTGAATGTGAGAATGCAAGAATCCTTGTCCTGAGCTTGCCCAGGTGGTTTTCTTGGCACCACCTTCCATCCTTGAATGGGCCCACACTAGCTCACCTCCCCCATAGCTCCCCCTATGTCCTTGGCCCTCACTTCCTCAGGCTTGTTACTCCCACCTGCCTCCCCTGATATCTCCCAATGAGCCCTACTGTTTTCTATCAAAAAAATCCAAAGACAAGACTATGAGGAGTCAAAAAAAATGTTAAGTACATTAAAAAAATTATAGAATATAAGAATTTTCTTCTGTTTACCATGTTCAATTCATTTGTTTGTCAAATATTCATTAACGCTCAATTTGTGGCAGGCACTATGTTGGGTACTAGAGTTCCAAAAATCCTCAATAAAATATTAGCAAACTGAATTCAACAGGACATCAAAAAATATACAACCATGACCAAATGGGCTTCATCCCAGGGATGTGAGGATGGTTCAACATATGCCAATCAATAAAATGTGACTCACCACATAAACAGAAGCTAAAACAAAGACTATATGATCATCTCAATAGATGCAGAAAAAAAATTTGACAAAATTCAGCATCTTTTCATGAGAAAAACTCTCAACAAACTAGGCATAGAAGCTGTATATGACAAACCCTTAACAAACATCACACTGAATAGGGAAAAGCTGAAAACATTCTCACTAACAACTGGAACAAGACAAGGGTGCCCACTGCCACCAGTTCTATTCAACATAGAGCTGAAATTCCCTGCCAGAGCAATCAGGCAAGAGAAAGAAATAATGGGTATCCAATCAGGAAAGAACAGGTCAAACTATCACTTTTGCCAACCATATGATTTTACATCTAGAAAATCCCAAAGACTCCACCAAGAGACTCCTGGAATTGATGAATAAATTCAGCTGAGTCTCAGGTTATAAAATCAATGTACACAAATCAGTAGCATTCCTATACACCAATAACAGTTGATCTGAGAGTCAAATCAAAGACTCAGTGCCATTCACAATAGCCATAAAGAAAATAAAATATCTAAGAATATACACAAGGATGCAAAAGATCCTACAAAGAGAACTACAAAACATTGAGGAAAGAAATCACAGGTGATAAAGCAAGTAGAAAAACATGCTCGTGAACTGGTAGAATAACATTGCTAAAATGTCCCTAGTATCTAACGTGATTTACAGATTCAATGCAATCCCCTTCAAAATACCAATGTCATATTTCACACATCTAGAAAAAATAATTCTATGCTTCATCTGGAACCAGAAAAGAGCCCAAACAGCCAAAGTAATCTTATGTGAAAGGAACAAATCTGGAGGCATCACATTACCAGACTTCAAACTATACTACAAAGCTGTAATAACCAAAACAACATGCTATGGACACAAAAATAGAGAAACAGATCAATGCAACAGAACAGGAAACCCAGATGTAAAACCATCCACATACAGCTAATTGATCTGTAACAAAGCAGACAACAATATCACTGGACAAAAGAAGCCCTATTCAATAAATAGTGCTGGGAGAACTAGTTAGCCACATGCAGAAGAATGAAACAGGATGCATATCTCTCACCACTCACAAAAACTAATTGAAGACGCATAAAAGACTTAAATGTAAGGCAAGAAACCCTAAGAATGCTAGAAGAAAGTGTTGGAAAAACTTTTGCCTAGGCAAAGAATTTATGAAGAAGACCCAATGGCAATCACAGCAACAACAAGTATAAATAAATGCAATTTGATTAAATTAAAAAGGTTTCTCCTCAATTAAGGAAATAATCAATAGAGCAAATGAACAACCTACAGAATGGGAGAAAATATTCACAAGCTATACATCCAGTACGTAGCTAATAACTAGAATATACAAACAACTCAAGCAAATAAGCAAGATAAAAACAACCACTTAAAAAGTGGGCAAAAGACATAAACAGAAGCTTTTCAAAAGAAGATAGATAAATGGCCAGTAAACGTATGAAATAATGCCCAACATTACTAATGATCAGGGAAATGCAAATCAAACCACACTGAGCTATCACCTTACCCCAGTTAGAATGGCTTTTATTTTAAAGTCTAAAAATAATAGATGCTGGCATGGATGCAGAGAGAAAGGAACACTTATACATTGTTGGTAGAGCTGCAAATTAGTACAACTTTTATGTAAAACAGTATGGAGATTCCTTAAAGAACCAAAAGTAGGCCTACCATTTGATCCATCAATTCCACTACAGGGTTTTCATTCAAGGGAAATGAAGTCATTTTACTAAAAAGACACCTGCACTCAAATGTTTACTGTAGCACAATTTACAACTGCAAAGATGTGGAATCAACCCCAAGTGCCCATCAATCCATGAGTGCATTAACAAAATACAATACGCTGTATGTATACTGTGGAACAGTACTCAGTCATGAACTAAGGATGAATCGAGGCCTTTTACAACAATTTAGATGGAACTGGAGACCATTATCCTAAGTGAAGTATCTAAAGAATGAGAAAAAAAACAGTATATGTACTTGCTATAAAATTGGAACTAACAGATGAGCACATGAACACAGAGGAAATAAATCTCAGTGGAAATCAAACAGGGGAGAAGAGGATGAAGGGATGGGCAAAAACCTACCTAACAGGCACAGTGAACACTATCTGGGTGACAGGTACACTTATAGCCCTGACTCAAGCATAACAAAAGCCATCCACATAACCAAAAACATGTGTACCCCCATAATACTTTGAAATAACATAAAAAAGAATGTCTACTTAAAAAGATAAATTTGATATATTTGGCAATCAATTTGATAAGTATTGTGCTAGAGATATGCAGATGCTAAAAAACCTTAGAAGGGCTCTAATCCACATGGGGGTAGGACATACAAAAGGCATTTCAGTGAAATAGTTTGCCTTTGACAAACCATAAAGAGTGGGTCCTATATAAAATGGGGGAAGAAGGTTTAAAAAGGAGGATACAGCAAGGCAAAAACAGCAAGTATGAGAAAACAACAGGCACTTCAGGAACATCAGGTAAAACTGGACGTGGGATTCAAGTCAAAGGAGCTAAAACAATACACCCTGGAAAGTGGTATGATCATTTCTGCATCTGCTCCAGAGAAACCTGCCAAAGTATGATTAGCATAATACCCAAGAGAACATCACATGCCCCTGAGTATGAAAATACAAGACGGAATTATTTCTAATAGTTCTTAAGCTCAGCAACAACAGAGTAGACACAAAAGCCACAAAGTGTGCTTAAGCTTTATTTTAATGCTACAGGGATATTACATATAATCAGCCTGTGAAGTGTTTAGGTGGTTTACAAAGGATAACCTTCATGTTTTGGAGAGGACAGATCAGACAGCTTTTTATGAAGTTTAAAAGAAATCATAGAGGCATAAAAAGATATGGGAGAAAAAAGAAAAAGGGAAAGTACACTGAGGACCATCCATTCCAAATGTGAACTCAAAAGGGAATGCCAGTAGATTCAAAACAGCTCTTGGTTTTCAGATTACTTGTGCTATTTTATTAAAATATCCACAAACAGGGCAGCACCTGTGGCTCAGTAGGTAGGGCCACGGGCCCCCTATACCGAGGGTGGCAGGTTCGCATCTGGGCCCAGCCAAACTGCAACAAAAAACAGCCGGGCGTTGTGGTGGGCCTATACTCCCAGCTACTCAGGAGGCTGAGTCAAGAGAATCGCCTAAGCCCAGGGGTTGGAGGTTGCTGTGAGCTGTGATGCCATAGCATTCTACTGAGGGCAATAAAGTGAGACTCTGTTTCTATAAGAAAAATAGAATAAAATAAAATAAAATATCCATAAACGCAAAACCATTCTAACTCATTTTCTCCCCACCAGTTGGCCTTAACCCCAAAATACGAACAGTCAGTGATTCAGTAATTTATTTTCATGCTTTGTTTTTATGTTAAAATACTATAGCTGAGTACCCCTCCTTTAGCTTCTGCTAAAGAATTTACACAACGAAAGTGAACAAGAATATTAACAGTTACTGCTCCAAAAAGAAGATGAAACGCAGTTCCTTGATTGGACTATATTAGTTTTCTCTCAAAGAATTTTTTTCCTTCCTCTGCGCAGAAAAGTTTTTCTTTTTTCTTTTTCTTTTTTTTTTTGAGACAGAGTCTCACTTTGTCTCCCTTGGTAGAGAGCTGTGGCGTCATAGCTCACAGCAACCTCCAACTCCTGGGCTTAAGCAATTCTCTTGCCTCAGCCTCCCAAGTAGCTGGGACTACAGGCGCCCTCCACAATGCCCAGCTATTTTTAGAGACGAGGTCTTGTTCTGGCTCAGGCTGGTCTCGAACCTATGAGCTCAGGCAATCCACCCACCTTGGCCTCCAAAATGCTGGGATTACAGGAATGAGCCACTGTGCCCAGCCAAAAAAAGTTTCTTTCTATGTCACACAAGATGAGTCATTTTTGCAGTTCTAATTCCCTCCACATGAGTCCTAAAATAATACTAAAATACACTAACAGTGACTACAGTACCTTTGCAGGAAAAGAATTAGAACTTAGCTATTTAAATATAAACACTATGGAAGTCACCAACCCAGAACTGAGAAAAATTACAAAGTTTCTTCTCTAGTATTAAAGTGCATGAGAACAGAAGGGAAAGCCCAATGAAGTCCAGGGTGCACGACACCAGGAAGAAGTGTGAGGAGTACAGACACAGCCTCAACATGATGACACGATGCTCAACTCGGACAGCCAGTCAGCCAGTGAACACGTGTGGCATTATTATGTGCTAGGTCCTGTTCTTAGGTGTTTGGGATACATCAGTAAACAAATACAAAGATCCTATCTTTCATTCTGGAGAAAGGAAGAGGGAGAATCTGAAAAAGACAGACAACAATAGACATAATGAAACAAATTACATAGTACAAATTATACAGTAAGAAGATAGGAGTTACAGAAAAAGAAAACAAAAAGTAGATCAGGGTCAGTAATTAAGGGGGTTGGAAGAACAGTTACAATTTTAAATAGGGTGGCCAGGGCAGGCTTCAATTAGAAGTGCAAATACATGAAATGTGGTGGGAAGCACCCATTTGGGAGTTGTACAATATTTTAACAAGGTATTTTGCTTCTTGCTGACTTGGTTTCCCCATTTTTAGACCAAAATAATAAATGTTTTCAAATACAGGTGCTATTAACATTGAGGTGGTGACTATAACTTTAAGTAGCATTTTAGTCTCTTGACATGTGTGGGGAATAACTAAAGAGGGCTTAGGAGATGGCACTGCATTATGAAAGAGGCTTTTATAAGAAAACCATTTCCAGGCACTATTTTCCTACATGAAAATAAAGTGAACACTTCCCAAAATCCACCTAGGACTTAAGAACAATGAGCATGAAATCTAACAAACTGTTTAAATACTTATTTATTCAGTGTTACTGCAGCATCTACTGTTTTCAATTCTTTTTTAATTTCTTTCTATACATTCATCCAAAGCTGAAGTCATCTGTTTTAGATCATGAGACCCTGCGAGGTAAGAACTAGACTACTTATTTTAAATATATGCACAATGATATACAGATAGATATATAACAAATATATTTGGTTATAATTAGAAGTATCTCATTTCTCTTATAATTCAACATATTTTTTAACCCAAATAGCTCAAAACATTTAACAAAAAGTTTCCTGTGTCTGCAACACATCTTCAGGAAGCAGATGGGCGGTGCAGTGTAGTAAGTAAGATGCATAAAATATATTTAGGCTTGGTGACCTGCCTGGGTTTCAGGACCCAGCCTAACCATATCATCTGTGCAACACTGGGGAAATCACTTAACATCCTCAAACTCCAGTTTCTTCATGTGGGAAAACTCAGAAAATAATATCTGTCCCCAAAGTTTTTATGTAACTGAGGTAAAAGGCAGGGAAGTACCTGGCATAGTACCGGACTCACCAAAAAATTCATTTTCTCTTTGCCAAATCTTTTGCCCACTTGCACCCTTTATCCTAACACACACATACACCCTTCAGTGAGTAAACAAAGTCTCGCTTACGCTACCACCAGAGTGTAAGAGACAGCCAAGATCTCCTTACTCCATCCCACTAGCCCTGGCAGCCACTCCACTGTGGAATCTCTGGTTATTTCCTTTCTCAAGGAGGAGATACTATTGTTTGACAGATCCTTTCCGGGACACAGTCTCAGAATTCCCTACGGTTCTTATCGTGGCTAATGGATAACAATGCAGAGACTATGGGAGTGAATAATCACTCTCCCCAGCTAAAAACTTCCTTTATTGGCTTCTCTAACTTCCCGTCAATTATCTTGCTGCCAAATCAACGTCTTGTTGTAGATAACTATTAATATTAAAGTAATTTTCTTAAAACTGAAAAATTATTTAGCTTTCAACAATCAAGTACACCTTAAATACCAGCCAATTAGATTCAAAATATTAGACTACTAGAATATTTGCAATATTAAATTGTTTACATTTCTACTTCTTTCTTTAATCCTTAAAATGCAAACAAAGAGGTAAAGAAATCTATATTTCAGTTATTCTACTTCAAGATAATGTGGGTGATAGTGATATCAGTTAATAAACATTTATTTAGTATCTAGAATGATAGCATTTTCTATTCTTTATTAAAAGAGAAACTAAAAGTAATACAATTAAATAGCTTGTTCTTGTATCTTAGTTAAAATGCTATCGAGTTCTCTTTTTGACCATGGCAGTGTCCTATATTGCTGCACCCCAGGCACACAACACTACACCTAGAACACAACAGGCAGTCAATAAACTTTTACTGAATGAAATTAATAAATCACCATTTAGTGGTTTTATACTGGGGACCAAACTATGATCATTAATCCACACAAGATAAAGCAGATGATCCCATTCTGTGTGAACCCTATCCACAACACCAGAATCTAAGAGCCCCACCCTGAAAGAGGGGCTAGAACCACTTCTTTTTGAGGCAATTCTGCTAACTTAGCACATTATGCCCCCCTACAGTTTTCCTTCTTTTGTTTCTGTACTAAGGATATTTGTATAAACACAGGATCTTTGTTGCTTAGTAATTCATCTGCTCCAGCTGCTCATGTTCTGCTCCCAATCAAAATTCTTGGTTTTCAGCCTCCTCATCATTTTATAAGGAGTTAAGGGAGCTGGCCAGGCTCACTCCTTTCTCCATCTCTGTGGAACACCTGGTCTCAAGCACCCAGACGCTGCTTGTGCTTTTGCTTCTATCTTGGGGTTGGTATGTGTGCTCTGGGGGATTCTCACCAGTGAAGAGTGTGACAAAGCATTGTGTCACACAGTCTCTCATACAGAATCTCATCAAAAGTGCTCACTGATTCACATAGGATCTCCTCCTCAGTCTCAAAACTCTCTAACTCAGGTTAGGGCAGGGTTACCCCAAAGTCAGACACAGTACACAGGAAAGGGTTCTGGAGGCCAGTAGCCCAAGGAAAATCACAAAAGGGTAGATAGATTCATTTAGATGAACAAGAAAAAAATGAATTACACCATTAGAGGCAAAAGCATAGAGGAAAGTTGATCGTCTATTTTTAGTGTCCGTTCCATTAAAAGCCCTTTATTAATCACGCATCCATATTTTCCAATGTCCAATCTCATTGTGTTCTTTTCCATTCCAGATTTTCCTGCCCCTTTCCCAGAGCTCTGTTCCTCTTACTTCTCACTGCATCTCCAAAAGGGACAATAAACAATTTTCTAGCCATTCATCATCATAAACCTTGACAACTTAAATTACCCCCTGCTCAGTTTATGGACCACAATGGGCCCATAAAAATCCTCCCTCACCCGCAACCCACCCCACACAAAATTCTCACTTCCCTTTTTTCCTGCTCTGGGAAATGTCCTAAAGGAGCCACTGAGCAGCACTTCCCACCTTCCTCCTGCTGGGGGTTTGTCCCCAATCCCAGGACTGGGGAACTCCTTACCTGGAAGGCAGTTGCATTCAAAAGTGAAGTCACCAGTCTGCCGGCAAGTGCCTCCATTGACACAGGGGGAGGGTGCACAGGGGACATAGACACTGTCACAGTGTTGGCCTGTGAATCCCTGGGGGCACTGGCACTGGTAAGAACCAGGCAGGTTGAGGCAGGTGCCACCGTGCTGGCAGTGTCCTGGAATGTCACACTCATTGATATCGGTTTCACACTTCTGCCCTGTGAAGCCTGCAAGGCATCTACAAGAGAACTGGTTGGCCACAGTGGTACAGGTGCTTCCATTTGCACAGGGATGAGACTGGCAGGCGTCAGTCCACTGGCACAGCTTACCTAAAGGAAAGATAACAGAAGTCAGTATTGGTCACAGAAATAGAAGCCAGCCCCATTCTCAATGCCATTCCCCATTTCCCCCATAGGTGACATCATGGAGCTGTTGGATGGGGAATCTAACCTCTGAACTTTTTATAGAAGGCCAAATCTAAGGCTTCCCAAGACCATCCAACCAAGGGTACTCTCCAAAACCCTCAGTGGAAACACAAAGCATCAGTGGATAGTGCACAGGGAGGGAACTGTAGGTTCATCACATGAAACTCAGTCCTGCAGAATTTCATCAGACCCTGTTTTCCTGCTCTGGGAAATGTCCTAAAGGGTCTGGATCAATCTATTCTGTCACATCTTCTAATCTTTGCACACGCTGCTGCTCTGTTTGAAATGCCATCTTATTTTTGTATACCTAGAAAACTCTCACTTGACAACTCCACTCAAAAATCACAACCTCTAAAGTCATTCTTAATGCTCCCCTGCCCCCCGACACACACCAAGTTTGCTGTTTCCTTCTATTGTATACCACTTGCCACATTGGCAAGGGTCCCTATAATATCATGGCCATAGAATGAGTAAAATGCATTGGTATTTGCCATAATATGCAGTAATTAAATTGACTTCTTTGGTGATAAAAACAGTCCAATACTACTTCTATGTCCTTTAAACACAATACAAACACATTCTGGTCTGGGAAACATTAATCATTGTCTTATAAATATTGCTTGATGTGTCTGAAGATGCTGAAGGACCTCTGGCTCTCCATGAATCAAAAGAAACAGAAGCCAATATGAGAGCAGAAGTCCACCAACGTAACCCTGGACTTTCTTAGGTAGGAAAGGACAGCAGCAAGAAGATTCTGACACGCTGGACCCTAAGGAATGACTCTAAGGGAAGCAAAGCAGATTCTCCAAGGCAGAAAAAGAGAGAAAAAAAATGCTCATGAAACTAGTAAATGTGGTATTCATGTGGCTTTGTTTTCATTAGCCTAAGCTTTTTATTTTTTAAATTAAAAAGATGAAAATTCCCTGAATTTGTTAATACTCCAATTGACTGTCTAGGAAAAGCTCCAAATCTCTGATCCCCAGAGAAAAGCAACTGAGGGCCACGAGAGCGTTTTTGCCAGAGGACAAGGGTGGCATGTGAGCAGATAGCAATGCTCTCTATCAGGAAATGTCAATCAAAGGGGAAAGGCACAATGCAAATGTGGGCACAACACATAAATCTAGGGATGCAAAGCAAGATAAAAATGAAGGCGCTGCAATTTTTCTTGCTATTTTTTCACTCCACTAAGAGGTATTTACTTACAGTGGAGAAGAAATAAAAATGCTTACTTCAGGTAACCACAGATATCACAGTGTTTGCCCATAACTGAAAAAGAAAGGTCCCCAAACTTAGTTTCCCATGCATGTTATGTGCAGGCACTAACTTGTTGCTTCTGCTCCTTCATCTATGAGTGGAAATGGGCTAGTAAGGTCTACGTGAGGTATAGGACTATCGCAAAAACCAAAAGAACGAACTTAACCAAAGCGACAGACAACAGTGGCAAATGTAGAAAGATGATCAGAACCAAGAACACCAAGAAGAAATCCTTTCAAGGGCAAAAGAAGTAGTTTTAATCGGGGACTAGTTCAGAGTGACATTTTAATTATGAAAAAGACATTATTGGCATTTCCACTACTCAAAAATAAAATGTTTCTTTTTTTTTTTTTTTAAAGGGCATGCCCTTTCTTTTGCCTTATGGTAACTACGCAACTCAGAACTGACAATCGGGAAGAAATTACTCTTGTAACCACCAAATCTCCTCAGTGACTTACATCATCAATTCTACCATAGTCATGATACAGGTAATTGATCATCCTAATCAACTCTACCCCTACCAACATCTTTTCAGGAAAAATTTGTAGAGCAAGTATTCCAAACTAACAATCCAGTCTAGTCTTCTGAACAAACTGTTCATTTTTGGCTTGTGAAATTTATAGAACCACTGATGTAGTGCTTAAACCAGTGGGGAAAATAGAGAATATTTCTCCTTTTCTTATCCAACTTAATAAGCACTATAGTTCACTTTGAATAAAGCCCAGGCTCATCTCTAAAGAACCCATAATCTGTTCAGGCATGGAAAAAAACAATTATAATAAAATGTGACATAAAAATAATAGAAACTTAAAGACAAATTGCCTAAAGCAGCAGTTCTCAGCCTGCGGGTCGCAACCCCTTTGTAACAATGAAAATACATCCTGCATATCAGATATTTACATTACGATTCATAACAGTAGCATAACAAAATTACAGTTACGAAGTAGCAATGAAAATAATTTTATGGTTGGGGGGTCACCACAACATAAGGAACTATATTAAAGGGTTGTAGCATTAGGAGGCATCAGTACTTCTCATCTTTATCAGCCCAGCCTCTGAATTACCTCTCATCTGTCCTCTCTCCATTTCCTCTGCCACTCCCTAGCTGAGGGCCATGCTGTCTCTCACCTCGACTCCTGAAGTCATTTCTGAATGGGTTTTCTTGATTTTATTCTCTCCCTGTCTCATTCAGCCATCATATTGCTACATCTTTAATTATAAATGCAAATCTTCCAACAAACTCATCTGCTTTGACAATGTGTGATGAGACCCACTGGCTTAAAGGAATCATAAAAAAGTCACTAAGATGCTGTTTTAAATAACACTGGGCAATCACCAGTTGTAGAAAAGGGTATTCCAAGCAAAAGGATGTGCAAGTGGGGGCAATCTCAAGTATGACGCTTTTCAGGAAATGAGAAGAGTCGCATCTGACTGGATATAGATGCTTGCAAGGAACCTGTAGATAATGAAAAATCATCACACATTGTCAAAGCAGATGAGTTTGTTGGAAGATTTGCATTTATAATTAAAGATGTAGCAATATGATGGCTGAATGAGACAGGGAGAGAATAAAATCAAGAAAACCCATTCAGAAATGACTTCAGGAGTCCAGGTGAGAGACAGCATGGCCCTCAGCTAGGGAGTGGCAGAGGAAATGGAGAGAGGACAGATGAGAGGTAATTCAGAGGCTGGTAAAGGCAAAGGAGAGAGAGGTTCTAGTTGGGTATCTGGAGCACATGTTGGTGCTACTTACTTCTATCAACAGGTATAGCTGGAGGCACCTGTAGAATTTCTGAGATGAATACAGAAGGGCTAGGTCAAAACATGAGCCTGAATGTCAGGTGGAGCTACAGGAGAGACTATGATAGTCATCAGCAACTGAGCAGATGGCAGAAGAGGCAGCAACTGAAGATGGTGAGACTCCCTAGGGAGGGCTGGGGTATGGCTCAAAGGAGGGCTCAAAACAGTGCTCCAGGGAACACAAAAACTCAGTAAGGTCAAGGCAATGGAGAAGCAGCAAGAACAACCAAAGTTCAAAAAACCAGAAAAGCCAGTGCCCTAAATGTCTAGAGAGAGGAAATTCCAAGTGAGGAACCAAAAGCATCAGAGCTTTTCATCTGGTGATAGTGTATTTCTGAAACCATTCTGATGCCCATACTGACATACGTACTTTAAGCAGTCAAATACTTCCATATATCTTACCCCTTCTTTCTCCTTCTCCACCCGTAAACTCTCAAAGGAAGTTAAGGATAGTTGTCTGGAACATTCCAGTTCCTTATTCTGATGTTAAATGGGCACCAGAGTTGGGTGACCCTTAAAAGCCAGATACCAAGATCTGAGAGATGCTAAATAGAGGTACCTGCTAAGAGGAGGAAAATCTAGGCTTGAGTTACCTGTGAAACCGACTTGGCAGGCGCACTCATAGGTATCCCGGCTGAGCATATGGCAGGTGCCTCCATTCAGGCAGGGGTGAGACACAAAGCAGGGGTGAGAGGTCGAATACTGGCAGTCCTCTCCCATGAACCCTGGGGCACATCGGCATGTGGCTTTCCCCAACATGGCCTGGGCCACACAGGTGCCACCATTCTGGCAGCGGTTCTTCTTACAGGGGTCTCGATGTTGACAGTACTCTCCCAAGAAGCCCTCAGGACATCTGTATAGAAAAGAGGAGAATCCATGAAAACACTTGACTTCTTTTAAGTCCAAAAACTCACAGTAAGAAAAACTAATAGTCTGTCCAAAAGAACATTAGACAGTGAATCAAAAGACCTAAAAGTACAACCTATAAAACTTACCCACATACTTGTATGTCATTTTGATCTTCAGATGTCAGAATATCAGGTGGCCAGCAGGGTCTACTATGGCCAGTGAGCCTGACCCTCATTCAAAGCAAAACACACTATAGCTGTTTTCACGTAGGTGCAGGCTGGCACGGCATCACAGTACTTCTTTGTAGTGCGCTGCTCATACTTGTCTGCTTAAATTCATTTACTTTCTCATTTTGTTTTTTTAATTTTCTTTTTATTAAATCATAAACACATACATCGTGTATACATTAATGCATTTATGGGGTACAATGTGCTGATTTCATATAGAATTAGGAGCGCTTACACTTTCTCATTTTGACTAAGCCATTTGATAGGATTAGGATGTTCACATGATAATGCATCAATGTGACTCTCTTATCCCTTCCAATTTAAAATATAAAAGATATCACATGCTTTTTTCCACTTAAACATTAAGAAACAAGTTCTTCTTTCTCTTGTTTCCACTGAAACATCACTTGGCCCGTGCCTCACTTTCTGGGTTATAGGTTATACTACGGTGGCAAAGACTGAACAGACAAAAGGATGAAGGTGTAAGAATGGAGACTAGTTCACAGGGCGATTTAAAGATCTGTTACTATAGAAGTAATAGGTAGTTTTCTAATAAGCAAAAAGACATAAGATGACATAAAATATTTAAGATATCATATAAACAAACATCAAAGTGAAACAAGGAAACAATTCAAGAATAAAATCCTGTAACATTTTCCACATTGGAGTCTTGAGGAATCTGTGATTCATAAGATGTACAATTATCTCAAACTGTGTGTGATATTTATGACAACTGTCTCTTAACAATATCAAAAAGGCACTGGAAGTCTTAGTTTTCATACTGAAGAGGTAATTTTAATGGAACCTCTAAGAAGCATTTAAAAGGAGCAAAAAAGGAGTTGGGCACCATGGCTCACAGCTGTAGTCCCAGCACTTTGGGAGGCCAGGGTGGGAGGGTTCGCTCAGAGTGGAAAGTTCAAGACTAGTGTGGGCAACACGGTAAGACGCTATTTCTACAAAAAAATAAAACAGTTAGCTGGGTATGGTGGCACATGCATATAGCCCCAGCTACTGAGGAGGCAAGAATATCATTGAGCCTTGGAGTTTGAGGTTGCAGTGAGCTATGATCACATCACTGTACCCCAGCATGGGCAACAGAGTAGATTCTGACTCCACAAAGGGCAGGGACACAAAGCAAAGACTTGGACTCTAACTATCAATTTTGCTATTTGGCTGGTGCCCCAGATGTCTAGTTCAACTTATTCCTTCATTTTACTGTTGGAGGATACAAAATCAAATCTAGAAGGTTGTCACCCTATTACCTCAAGGATAACACATATAAACCAGACTCTACATCTCCCCCTTAAAACCACCTCTTATCATGTCTTCCCATGTCCAATCCCTGGTGTCTTGATTCTCCTAATTTTCCAGACCTGAAGCACAGGGGTCATGTTTGCCTCCTTTCTATCTTTGCCAGTCATACCCAAGACCTTTCATTAGCTGTTGGTTGGCTAAGTGAGGTCTTCAGGAGTCACATTTACTAAGAAAAGAAGGAAGGCCAGATATTAGGGAACTAAGACAGAGTATGCCCAGAACTGACCAGTAGCTAAAATGGCTGGAGGAGCAAACAGAGCTGGTAAGTAGCTGGTGTGGCAGTGAGATAATTGGCCACACCCTGCACACCCCTTCCTAGGGCTGTAAGAGGTGAGGTGGCAAAGCAAGGAGCAGCTGGGTCTCTGAGCATCTTCACGAGTAGGTGAAGCCAAAGACCAAGAGGCAATGAAGCATTCACAGCACCAATGGCTGGCTGAGAGCAACAGTGAGGCATTTGTACCTCAGAAGGTCGGAAGGGCTTGTCTGCGAGACTCCTGGTGCCGTGACCTTGGACAAGTTTTGTACCCTCACTGACCATCCATTCTCTCTCATTTTACATAGTTGAGTGGGCTACCCATAATCAGAGTTGTTGTGAGAACTGAATGAAATGGAATATGTGAAAAATCTTAAAAATACTAAAACGTTTTGCAAGTAAAAAACATTTTTTTTTCTCCTTTGTGCTCGTTAAGAAAAAACTGATGCCTTATCAAAATCACAGCTTGATTTGGTAATAGAATAGTTTGGTTTTTTTTAAGTAGAGGAGCAAGAATTGCCAATGTAGTAAAGGTAAAATTAACTCTGAGATATGTTATAAAAAGAAATGTTATAAATCAAGAAATATATTACAAATGGTATTAAAAACTATAACACAATTCTCATTCACAGTGTCAGTCCTTAGCCTTAGGCCTGGCTGATGACTCTTGATTCTCCCATATGGGAGTTATTCACTTTATAATTATAAATAATGGCAAACTTTTAAACCTGGGTGGGCTTTGCCTAGCTTTGCTCCTGGACTACTATACATAGTATCATCCCCTCCCCAACAGTATCATATGGCATCTGCTAACAGAATGCAAATGCATTTGACAAACATAAGGTTCCTAAGAAAACAAAAATGACACAACATGAAAAGTTTCTGAAACCAAACAAAACTATTTTTTAATTATCTGTTTCTAAAGTTGAATGTACATTGTTGCACCCTAGCAAGCATGGAAAAGTAAGTTTCAAGTAAAATACGTTTAAGAAACCAATAAAACTAGAGATTAGCAAAGTATAGCTTGTGGATCTAATTTGGCCCACTGCCTGTTTTTTATAGGGTCTGTGAATAGTTGTTAAATTTTTAAATGATTGGGGGGAAAAAAAAAATCAAAAAAGGGTAACATTGTATACCATTTAAAAATTATGTGAAATTCAAATTTCAGTGTCCTTAAATACTCTCAGAACACAACCTTGCTCATTCATTTACAGACTGTCTATGGCTCATATTACACTAGAAGTTGAGTAGTCGCAATTAGACCACACGGCCTGCAAAAATATTTATTCTCTCGCACTTTACAGAAAAAGTTTGCTAACCTTTGAGTAGAGAATAAATGCAGCATAATTCTATAAATAGTATCCAATGTGCTTATTAATAATGAGTTTATGCAAAGAATATTTATAATATTCATTTATTCATGCAATAAATGGTTAAGTGCCCATTATGTGCCAGGCATTTTTCTAGCACTAGGAAAATCCTTGCACTCATGAAGTTTAAATTCTAGTAGGAGAAAACAAAAATAAAAGTAATAAGTAAAAGATACATGTTAAATGGAATTAAGTGCTGTGAAGAAAAAATAAAACTGGAAGGGACACAGTTGGGGATAGAGGTGTGGGCTGAGTAAAGAGAGATATTTCAGTTTTGAGGAGGAAAATCAGAAAAAGCCTCATAGCAAAGGCCAATTTGAGTTGAGACCTGAATGCAGAGAGGGAATAGTCATGCAGGTATCTAAGGGAAAAGTGTTCAAGACAGAGGGAACAGCAATTGCAAAAGCCCTAAGATAGGAAACAGCCCTGGCATGTTTAAGGAACAAGGAAACCTGGAGACCTGTGGCTTTACCAAAGTAGATAAGACCTGTAACCAGAACGCAGACCCTGTGGGGCCCTTAGGCCACTCAGTGTAAAGAAAGATTTGGATTCTCCTCTAAGGGAGCTAATACTTAGATATGACATACAACAGGTTTACTCTCCTAAAGCCAATCTATAGAAATACATCTTTTCTTTATGTAGAACTAGACCTACCATTTATGTAATAATAAAGACTTGATGGGGCAGCACCTGTGAATAGGGTTCAGTGAATAGGGCACCGGCCCCATATACCGAGGGTGGTGGGTTTGAACCCGCCCCCAGCCAAACTGCAATAAAAAATAGCCAGGCATTGTGCCAGGTGCCTGTCCAGCTACTCAGGAGGCTGAGACAAAAGAATTACCTAAGCCCAAGAGCTGGAAGTTGTTGTGAGCTGTGATGTCACAGCACTCTACCAAGGGCGACAAAGTGAGACTTGATTTCTTAACTTAAAATGTGTCACACATGCAGGGATGGCCAATCTTTTTTCTTCTCTGATGCACATTGGGAAAAGATTTACTTTCAGCCACAGATTAGAAACACTTAACAAAAGCTGATGAGAAAAATAAAAAGGTCCACACATAATTTTCATGATATCTGACACCACAGATAAGCAAAAAAGTCCTCCCATAATCTACGTCTGGCCTGCAGGCTGCCGAATACCTCTTTGCCTTAAAACATAGATAAGTCTCTTTTAATCTATATTTTTCATTAAGTACTACTATCTCCTTTTCCAAATTCTGCCTTCACAACTAACCCTCTATGATTATAGCCTAATTTCACAGATATTTCTCTTTCTTTTCCATCTATTTACTTTGTACTTTTGCAACAAAACTTTTATTTTAATCATTGCCTAGAAACTCTGTTCTAAGAGCAATGATTTTCCTGTCAAGTTCAGTAAGACTACTGAAACCAGAGATTTCATCACAAGGAAATTCTCTCCATCAGGAGGAACTGTGGACCACTCCATGCACCATTTTTATCTTTTTATCCTTGGCCTCTGCCCTGTCCATCTCAAAGCCTACTAGTAAAGTCTTAGTTGAGACTGCTGATACTTCTTCTCCCTCAGTCATAGCCATCTGGAAGTATTTAAGACTAGGCTGCACTGCTCTTTGCTCTCACACGCACTTGCTCTTGTCGTTGTTCACTGAGTTTTAAACAACTACATTCGTTCAGAAGGCTGAGGCAGGAGGATCTCTTGACTCTAAAATATTCTGAAAGCCATCTGTCTCCCCTAATATGTCCTACCATTATATGAAGCTAAACACTTGGAAAGAGAGATAATTTTCCCAAGAAACTTTAATTCCTCCATTTTTCTGAGCCACAGTTTTCTAACTCACAGTTTAAAGTCACTTAAAGCTAATCCCTATAACTGATACATAATTTATTATGATATTCTGACAAGTCTTGTTAGCGGAATTCCTATCCTTATCGTTCATGTTCACAGTTTCCTGTAGATACAAATTCTGATCATCTTAAAAGCCTCAGGCTAGACATCTTGTTGCTGGCTTTGCCTTTACTTCCATCCATCCTTGGAATACACAACCTTGAGATTCAAGGTACACAAAGGTAATTTCTACCCAACAAAATAACCATTTTTAAAACATTTCTAAAAGATGTTCACCAGCCTCTGCTTGAATACAAGCATATAGCATGATACCTGCCAAACAGTAAGAATCGAGTAAGTTCATAACGTCATTATCGTTCCTGACTCTAGGCCAGGTGTGTGGCTCACCTGTGATCCTAGCACTTTGGGAGGCTGTGGCTAGAGGATCACTTGGGGCCAAGAGTTAGAGATCTTACTAAGAAATAGCAAAACCCCATCTCTACAAAAAACTAAAAAAATAAATTGGCAGGCATGGTGGCATATGTTATAGTCCTAGATACTCAGAAGGCTGAGGCAGGAGGATCTCTCGAACTCAGAAGTTCAAGGGTACAGTGATCTATGATGATATAATTATATTCTAGCCAAAGCAACAGAGAGAGATCATGTTTTAAAAAAAAAGGAGTAACAAAGAGTATAGACCAGGGGTCCTCAAACTTTTTAAACAGGGGGCCAGTTCACTGTCCCTCAGACTGTTGGGAGTGCTGGACTGCAGGCCCTGGGACGAGTAGGCTGCTAAGCAGGACAGGCAGTGGTGGCAAAAACACCCGGCAGGCCGTATAAATGTCCTAGGCAGGCCGCATGTGGCCCACGGCCGTAGTTTGAGGACACCTGGTATAGACTCTAAAGCCAGACCACCTGGATTTCAGGCTTTGAATCCCAGCTCCACAATTTACTTGCTATGTAATCTTGGGCAAGGTAGTAAACCTCCTCATTGTAAAACAGATTTAATACCAAGTGCCTACCTCATAAAGTTTTTAAATAACAAGACACTTAGATAAAGCACTTAGAACACTATCCAGCACATGGTAAACATCATGTATTTGTTAAGTAAAGAACAGTGTAGGAGGATCCCATTGTCAGAAAGCTCTTGCTTTAAATTCTACCTTCCCTCCAACTACACTCAAGATAACTAAAAACTATGTGTACACAAAAGAATGTTCACAGAATCAATAATCATTAATAGCCAAAAAAGGGGAACAATCCAAAGTCTGAAAGATGATGAATGGGTAAATAAAATGTGGTATATCCATATAATGAAATATTACTTTGTCATAACAAGGAACAAAGTGCTGGTACATGCCACAGCACGGACGAACCCTGATCACTTCAGGCTAAGTGACAGAAGCCAGACACAAAAGGACAAATATTACTGAATCCCACTTATATTAACTGTCCAGCATAGGAAAATCCATAGAAATGGAAAGTGGATTAATGTTGTCAGGGACCAAGGTAAAGAGAGATGGAGAGAGACTCCTAAGGAGGACAGAGTTTCTTTTGGGGGTGATGAAAACATTTTGAAATTAGATTGTGGTAGTGGTCCCAAACTCTGTGAAAATACTAAAAACCACTGATTTGTACACTTTAAAGGGGCAAATTTTGTCTTATCTTTTAAAATGATAAACTCTCTCTACAATTTCCAGGCTATGCCTGTCCTACAGAATTAAAAGAAACAAACCTGCTCCTCTGTCTCACAGGTAGCTCTCTGGTAGTGCAAGGACAGGTGTGTTGACCCTTTGCTTTCTTTTTTCCCAGGGTTCAGTGCTTTGAAGTTATTTCCTCATTTCTCACCTTTTTAGGTAACTCTCCTATGCTTAACACAATAGTAATAATACTTATAATGACCATTTTTTTTAAACAACTTACTATATACTATACATTTGCTACTTTTTAAATAGCTATCATCTCTTTGATCACTCCTTACAATGTTATAATCTCCTCCACTCTATATATATATATGGGGAACGTGAAGCTTAGAAAAATTAAGATTTCACAGCTAGAAGACAGTAGAGGCAGGAAGCAAACTCAAATGTGACTCCAGAGCACATGTGCTTCAATACTGAGCTGTCCTGCATCCTCCCACTGCAGGATTCCAGGATTCATTAAAAACTCTTTAAAATGTGAGGCCCCAAACAGAAAACTGTATAAGACCTGTGTTCTCACAGTCGTGAATCATCACTTCCTGACCTGGACACTAGGCTTCTACTATCTCGGCCCAAAGCTGTGTTCACTTTCTTAGAAGCCATAAAACACCACTCTGTGCTCCTAAATACAAACTCAGCTAAAAAGTTCAGAGCCTTCTCTCATGTGAACTTTTGTACCGTATTTCTCTCATTCTCAACTTATGCCACATTGCTTTGAACCCAATAACTGAACTGTCATTTATTCCTTTTAAATTCACCATGTTGAATCTCTACCCCTAGTTCCTCTGATTGAGACAACTTTTACATTATATTCAACACAAAATTTCAGCATGAGCCGCACCCCAGAAACCAAGTGGTCTGAACCCCTTCTAGCACTGTTGAGGACACCAAAACTAATGCCCTGCCCCAAGTTTGTCATCTGTGAATCTAGCAATTGCCACCAGCTTTACAAAGGCACCCCTCCCTTCACTAGTACTTGCAATAACAGTGTACTACTGAAAGGGAGCTACTAAGTCTAACGTCATGACAAGCACCTCCTCTGTCAGCTCTGTCATCCTCACTGGGCCAGCACCCCACCCACACCTCTCCATAAGGACCGTCTGGAAATTCCTTGCTGAAACTAAGCACACTACTTAAAAAAATAATCCTTCTTAAGTAGAATTTTGATGATGTCACTCTGCTGCTCAGAAACTACAATTAGGGCCCAGCCTTTAAAATCAGAGCTCCTTGGAATCTCTAACCCATTTGCCCTATTGCCCAATCTAACCATCTTCCTCTGTTAGCAATCCATGACCCAAACACTCCAGATTATTTCCACAATCCTGTCTACTGTCCACTTTATCAAAATCTTCTAATTTCCTGTGAGTAATATTATGCTTCCTGTCTGAGATGTCTCCAGCTTATGTTCCTTTCTTCCCTCTTTCAAAGATCTCCTTAAACCTGTGTTCCCCAGTAAGCCTCCTCCAAACCACCGGCCTGCCTCTGATCCCTCCAACAAGCGGATTCCGTGCCGTGCCGGGACTGCATTGTTTCTACCAGTATGGCTCTTCTGCACTTCAGCCACTGTTACATCTTTCCTGTGCTTCTCTGAAACTCCCATCTAGATAGTTTTTGTGAGAAAGAATATGTCCTAAACAGCTAGTGTATATTCCTTGAATACCATGAGTACCTCAGTCCCATTAAGCAACTGGTTCCAAAGCAGTTAAATTTCATGATAAAGCCAGTCTCTCAGTCCAAATCTGCCACATGATCTCGATTCTGCACTGTGACCTGCCTAGTACAGTGCAAGCCAAGTCATCCTGAGGCTCAGAATTCCCTTCACACCCCAGGAAGCTAAGCAGAATTATAAACACGAGAAGAAGGGAATAATAGGTGAGGCACCCAGAAATAATGAACCTGTTTCCTACAGCAGATCTTTCAACTTACAAATCCCGGGTAACATAAAGATATCATACACCCTGATAGTGTAAATGGGAAGTAAGGCTCTCTGCTTGGAAAGCAGGGTTTCAATACCTGTCTTCTTGAGATGATTCAAGTTGAGTTTGTTTAGAAGCTAGAACCATAACTAGGTAAACACCCAAGTTTTCTCACAAATCCCTAATTTGATTAAGTTACCCAGCACAAGTTTTGAAACGTATTCTACCTCTTGAACTATATGTAGGAGTATGTAAAAGGCTTCCTAAAAAAAAAAACAAATAAATCCAACAGTTACTTTTCCTTCCCAAAACTGTATGAATGCCTCTCTCCTACAGGGAGTTCTTAGGGACTTCCTTCTACTCCACCCTCCACTCCAGCTTTGGAACTCTGAAAGAACAATTTTATAGATGAGGCTGTGAAGATAGGGAACGCTATGGAGACTTTTTGCCCTGTAAAACAATTCTGTAAACTAGTCTGAATATTTACAACGTCTATACAGATAAATTAATAACTTTTTCTTTAAAAGTCTGGTGTTTCTGACATGAAGAGAGATGCACTTTTTCATCATTACTGTTCAAACACACAGAGAATGGGTGAGGGGGAGGAAAGCAGGGTGGAAACAAGAGAAAAACAAGGGATTCCTCCTAATGGAACTAGAAAACATTCCCTTTGAAAGGATCCCCATACAATCCCCCCTCACTGAAGCAGATGAAAACCAGACCCCAACTCTCACGTGTCACCAGCAGCCTGGATTAGTTTACACGTAGCCACTTCACAGATTTCAGCAGAGCTGGGATTGGAATACCAATTCCAACCTATCTGGCAATGGCTGGACATCAGGATCAGTCTCCTTAGTAATACCAGACAGAAAAATTTGTTCTTTCACGTTTCTAAGTGAATAGCCACTCCTCTAGAGAAAAGCTTAGAACAGTGTAGCAGCTTGTGTCAGCTCCAAGATGACTGAAGTCTAAGCAGGAAATAAGCCCCTTTTCCAAATAAAAGCCAGTGTTCTCTCCCTTGTTTTCTCCACTGAATGTTCTGTATCAGCAGGGTAAGCCCAAATTGCATCCAGGGTTTTGCTGCAGCTCTGTCTTTAGATTTTTTTTTAGTGAGGATTTTCCCATTAAAAGAAAACAACAACAAAGCGAAACCCCACTACATACAAGAAAAAGAGAATCGTGCTTTACAAAACTGCTATTTCAAAATCATGATTTTTAAAAAACTATACAGAATGTGGAACGAAGGGGAAAAAAATGTCTCCTGTGGGTTGCGTCGGCACTGCAGCTGCTCCTCATTAAAGCTCCTCTTTACTCCCTCTGGGCTAGTTTCCAGCAGAAAATTCTTTAAACAGAACTCTGCTTTCAACCCACTTTCTTCTTGCTCCGGGCCTCTCGGCCCCCCAATCCGCAGTGGCAGCCTGCCCTAGCTAAGCTCTAGAGGGGGGGAGCTGTCGTTAAGGTGAATGAGGTAAGGGCAAGGGGAAAAACTAACAAAACCCAGAAACCAAATTAAGCATCGGTCAGTAACAAAGGTCCGTAGTTTGAAAAGGCCCCAAATCAGTCTGTTCTTTCCTACAACCATAATGCCAGCTTAGTTTCCTGCCCCTTCTCCTGTTCCCCTGTTAAAAGTAGATAAAAATAATTGCTAACAGCCAAAGCTGGCTATAACCAGTGAAAGTTTCTACATAACATTCAATTCCCAAGGCTCTGGCTGAAAACTTGTAGACACCCAGAGCCTATAGAATCAAGTCTAAATTCCTAGGCTGACGTTCAAGAGGCCCAACCCAATCTACTGGTCTAATTCAGAGTCCCCTCCACCCAGTACCTCCCATATGATGTCTGGTCAGACTGTCAACTTTTTTAATTCTGGAACTCTGTGTAAAGGTAACTAACTGGGTCATGCTAATTACTAACGGACTTTTTTTTTTTTTAATGCATGAAGACATCTAGCTAACTTCCTGGTAAAGAGGGGAAGAAAAGGGAAGAAGCTCTGCCATGGAGACTTCTTGCCATTCCCACTCCCACTCTCACCCCCATCCCAAAGAAAAGAAAGGAAAGAAAAGACAGAAAACACGAGAGCTTACTCACCAGAGGAAAAAACAAAAAGAACTTTTTTTTAAAAAGCAATCATGTATAGAAGGGGGGCCCAGAACTGGACTGTTTGTGGTAAAACACACTTTCTAGGGCCAGTTTGATACAAAGGAAACAAAGACAAGCATACAATCTCTGTCTCTTCTCTCTTCCTCCCCTCTCTCTCTCACACACACCCACAACACAAACTTGTAATCACAACTGACACACAAAGACTACCAAATACTGCAGGGCAGCCCATTTTTCTACTATGTAAATTCAGCTTCCTGGATAGAAGGACATTTCTGCTTTTCTTGTAAAAGTATTTCAAAAAATGTTAATCTTGGTTCCCACATTAGGCTGCATGCTTCCAAATTAAGTTTCCCACAGGAAAAGAACTTCAGGGGGAATTGTGGGGCTGAGAATTATCTTCTGAAACTCCATCTCCCTTACTTTATATATGTTCAGGTTTTTCACCTCTTCACCTGAATAAAAAGCAATAAACACATAACTATTTTATTAATCCAAACCAAAAAGAAACTGAAGTGTTACAGACTTTAAAGCTGTTACTTCACAACTTCAACTCGTCTTCACTGGAGACTGAAATGAGTAGTGAGCACAGTGGGAAACTGCACTTTGTCTATACAGGAAGGCCCTTATCCTCCAGGTTACCGTCTGGGCTCACTGATCAAAACTCAGACGCTGAGCCGAGCACCTAGTCTCTTCAGTCATCACTTGAAAGACTGGGTCCGCGTACAGGTATAGTATTGAAAGGCTCATGTCATAGCTGTGACAGAACTGATCTATCCTCTCTCTTCCAGCACACACTCAGGACCTTACCACACTTCAGTGCACTGGACCCTAAGGAAGTATCAACTGGTGATTAAAACATAGCCACGAGCCCTAGACATAGTAGTTTACAAAAAGTACCTTCAACAGGACAGAAGCCACTTGTTCCCAAGCTATGAGCTGCAGAATTATTGCAAGGGGTCTGCAATCTTTATAAATCACTCTCTAAATGTGTGTTGTCCATATCTGAATATGGACAATATGAATATATAGAGATGCTGCTATAAATGATTCTTGAATTCTTAGTTTGTCATTATACACTGTATTCAAACAGACCAAGAAATGGTTTCTCTCAAGAGCATCTCTCCTTTATGCACTACACTCTTACAAAACTCAACTTCTTTCCGCTCCCAGAATATACTACTAAGTACCTCCAGACCTCTGTATATTGTTTATTCAGCCCAAAGTACTTTTCCCTATCATCCTTTCATAGCTAAACCCTAAAACTCCTTTAAGCCTTAACTTAAACATTATTTCCTCTGAGAAACAGCCTTGACACCCCCTCTGTTCGTTCCCAAAACCCTGACACATTATATCACTATTAGCCTTTATTATAATTATGTGTCTTCTCCAACAAACTAAGGGCCCTAAGTACCTAACACAGTGACTGGCTCAGACAGAGCACTCAAACATGCAGTTTATTATACTGGAAGTTTGAGAACCACTAGGTTGAGCTATTTACCCAAAGGATTGTCGAAACTAATTAAGATTCCTGATATACAGAATACTTCTTAACCCTTGCCCACCCTTAAATTACTCAAAAGTGGCTCACCCCCATATAGAGTAGATTATTTTTAATTACATTTTCCACCAACATATGCAGTTGACCAACACGCACACACAGACACAGTCTTCACTCTGTCTTGGACTTTTGTTACTTTCTCCTAGCCTTTGACAAAATATCAGCTACATGAACCACCTGGAACACAGAGTCACAGAGCATCTCACAAAGTGCCTCAACACCATGAACTGCTAGTTTCTTTAGAGCAGAGGTTCTCAACCTGCAAGTCGCGACCCCTGTGTTCCATTTGTAACAACGCGGCAATTAGGAAGTTTGAGAATCATTCCTTTAGAGACTGGTAGTTACAATTAAACAAGATTTCTAGGCAGAAAAGGGAACCTGGGAAGCTGCTTTCTATTTTCCAACAGGTGAACACCATCAAAGTTCTGAAGTCCAAAAAAGTCCAAAAAATGTCTAAAAGCAGGATAATTTAAAAACCTTACTGTTTGGTCTGAAGAGATTCCTAGTTCAAAAATAATTGTACCCATGTGGTTATCATAAATGAGAAGAAGTAGTACTGAATCTTTAGATTGCTTAATGGCATCTGGGAAAAGAGCTCTTAGTCCCACTCTACATTCTAATCAGTCAGGTCAAACAGGGTAATTCATTAGCTGTATAGAGCCTTGGGCTCCTCACATATAAAACAAGGTATATAAGAAAGGCACGTTCCAAAGTCCCTTCAACCTCCTAGGATAATGACTCTACAATCTTAGCCTCTGAACTTCTCAGCAATACCACCAAAGGATGCAATGATGCTTGCTGAGGTGAATGCTTGAACATCTGTGGCTGTGTAAATCTTGACCACTGCCCCACTAATTAAGGCAAGAATTGTGCTACATCCCTTCTTTTATTTCTTGCACAGTGCCTGCCTATTACCCTTCTAAAGTGCACGGATTAAAAAATAATAAGTGAATAAAGTGCATATGCTTATGTAAATGAACTTTTGCACAACCTCCCCCAGGAAGTATAAGAAAGCAAAGAAGAAGCAAAAGAAAAGGAACAATATATTTAAACAAGATAAACGGCTGGGTGCGGTGGCTCATGCCTGTATTCCTAGCATTCTGGGAGGCTGAGGTGGGTGAATTGCCTGAGCTGACAGGTTCAAGACCAGCCTAAGCCGGAGGGTGACCCCATCTCCAAAAATAGCTGGGCGTTGTGGCAGGTGCCAGCCACTCAGGAGGCTCAGACAGGAGAATCACTTGAGCCCAAGAGTCTGAGGTTGCTGTGAGCTGTGACACTATAGCCCTCTACTGAGGGTGACAAAGTAAGACTCTGTCTCAAATAAATAAATAAATAAAATAAACAAGATAAATGGAATGAAAAAGAATCCTGAACCTAAAAGGGACAGAAAGGCCTTACTAATCATCCCCAAACAACTGGCTAAGATGGGAGCTTGTTTTCTTCAGTAGAGAATTTCTTCAGTCTCTTTATGGAATCTGACATGCTGATAAATTACATAAGACTAGAAGTAACTGAGGTGTATGTATGTGAGACAATGGTCTGGGCGGGGGAGGGGAGCACTAAATTTAAACTCACAGGGAAGAAACCACTTAAGTAAATTAATGTAGTACCCTTATCCAGATACCACTTTCATGTGTCCTCTCAACATAGCATAAAAATACCTATCTTACGTCTCTAGCTAATGATGTCATCTTTAATTCTTATAAAATTTAGGAAAGAATAGGTGGTATCCCACACTTAGAGAGTTTGCTTCTGTGGAGACAAATTATGAACCCTGATAGTCAGTGTCAGCCTTTGCCTGGAAGGAAATGAGTCACCTTTTCATTAGTAACCAAGGACCACCCATTTTTGAAGAGTGACCCAAATTGATGGCCATGTTACAGCAATATGAGACAGAGAATCAGACACCACAAACATTATACACAAATAAGACGAAGATAAAAAAATTCACATCAAGGAGGTTCATGAGATACTTTTTAGGGTGACTGAGGTTTCAGAATGGGCAAGTTGCCCAGTAAAATAATTCCTCAGGGATGTGTCTGCCTTTTACATTAAGAACCAACATTTCAAAATCTTAAAGTGACAGGCAGTTAAATGACTAAGGCACTATCATGGTCTAGGCAGGAGAATCATAACCACTAAAATGTTTTCCATACAGAACAGGCAGCTCTGGTTTATTCTGGACAATTGAGGGGTTGAATATGTATTTTATACTCAGAGGAAACAACCAGTAAAGGACCTGAGCTAATCTGGGATAACCAAAGACTTGGCAACACATGTTTGCTTACTCTGGGTCCTCAAATGAACTGGATCTGGCCAATGATATGTTGAACAGAAGATAGTTGTGGTTGAGATACCTGAATTGTCAACTGAAAAAAATCAACTATGAAGTTTATGAAACTGACCCTATTTTGTATCATTTGCCCTATACCAACTCATTCTTATTCTTGACTTAGAGATTCTTGGCTTCTGAGTTTCCTTGCAAAACACGGCCACAAGCCTACCTGCCTACTCTGTCTGGCTATAGGACAAGAATCAACAGACAAGGTCAAAAAGTTCTGGAGGAGGGAAAAACAATGGCTCCCAGCCGCCTTCTCTTCCAGTTCCCTGGTGCTCTCCCCACTCTCACTGGAGGCATTCTATCTCCAAATATTCAAGCTAATATGTGGCTAAAAGAATGAGTTTCTGAATCACGAACCTGACAGTATAAAACTAGATTAATCCACATACTGGTTTAGTAAAACCTCACACAAACTGGAGTATAGACAGAAGTGAGCGACCCAAATGGAGACAAGTTTTGAAACTATGTCATTAAGAAAAGATGAAGAAATGTGTAATAACTATTCCATGAACTAAGAGTCCCTTCTAGTCTCCCAGGCCCATTACCTCCATCCTTCTCCTATCTATCCATCTCCTAAGGCATCCATTAATATTCTAAGATATAGAATCTAATTAGTACACAAAAAAATCTCCAGTTTTACCCATCTGTCTCACAGTAGTTTTTCTCTTATCTAATTCTCCACAGTTCTCATAATTTGTGCCACTACACTGGGTAACTACAAATTGCTTTATTTTACACCTCTATGAATGCTTCATCTCCCCCACAAGACAGCAAGACTTCAGAGGGTTGCTACCATGTCTCCTGCAGGAGAAACACATTCATTAACAGATACTCCCCAGTTGTGCACACTTTTGAATAAGGAAGTCAGGTAACACACGCCTCTTGGGATCCTCTGGTTATTCACAATACTAAGCACTAAGCACAGTGGTGAATCACAGTAGTCTGCTTTATAAAGACTTGAGTGACGAAAATTTCATATATATACTAACTTTCAGTGTTCGGGACACAGAATTATAGATGGTGACTGCAGGAAGGTAGCCTGAATCTACACAGATTCAATACCCTAAATACTACTACACTACATAAAATCAGATTATCTTCTCATTTATACTTTCCCCATATTTATGTGAAGGGGAAAAAAACGGATAGAGTGTTCCACCTGAACGTGTTCACTGAGTAATACTACCTATCTCTTAAATACTGCCTTTCTTCGTCTTGGCTATCACTTTTCTTTCATAAAATCTTCTCATAAAGTAGGAGGCTACTTGTGATAGGAATGTTCTATACAGAAAGTAACTACATTATTTTTTAATCATCGATTAGAATCAGCAATACATTTTGGACACAGAAGATTAAGTGCTAGTGAAGATTACTGACAGTGAATAAATAAGATCTGGAAAATCTAGGGAAACTCAAGAGAAATTTTAATTTACCTTGGACTGTAAGGTAAAACTCAACTAAGACAAAGATGAAAACAAAATATTCACACAACACACTCCCCTGTGCTCACATGCATGCACACTCACCCCATACACACACGCTCACTCATACATGTACACACAAACTCATCCGTACACACACATGTTCACCCATACACACATGCTCACTCATACACGTATACACACACTCATCCATACATACATGCTCACTCATACACATATACACACGCTCACCCATAAACATACACACATGCTCACTCATACATGTACACACACACTCATCCGTACACACACGTTCACCCATACACGTATACACACTCACTCATACATGTACACGCACACTCATCCATACATATATGCTCACTCATACACGTATACACACGCTCACCCATACATGTACACACACATTGATCCGTATGCACATGCTCACTCATGCAAGTACATACACATTCATCCATACACACACACTCACACACATATACACATGCTCACCCATACACGTATACACACATGCTTATCCATACACATATACACACATGCTCACCCATACACGTACACACACACTCATCCACGCTCACATGCTCATTCATACACATATACACACACGCTCACCCATACACATGCACACACATATATACTCACCGTACACATACAAACACACAGTCATCCATACACATAAACACATACATCCTCAATACACGTACATATACACACTCACCTATACTCATACATACACACATGTAAGACAGGGAGTAAAGGAGACTCTAGACTTCATTCCTAGCTACAAAATTCCTAGCTGCTGGACATAATAGAGGAGGGCTTAATGAAAACCTTCAGTACATTCACTCATTTGTGCTAAGTTAACAAAAATTGCTTGGAATTTTTTAGATAATTACATTTTTATCACAATCTGATATTCCCTCCTGCTTTGCTAAGACCAGATATAGACAAAATTAAAATGATTTAATTAAGCTTCCCCAGATCCTAAAAGAGAAGTATTTCTCATTCTGCTTAGTCACAAGGAAAAGGAAGAAAAAGAGAATTCCTACATGAAATTAGCATTGCTGGCAAGACACAACTGAACAGTAAGAAAGAAACTTCATGTAGGACTATGGTTTACCTGGAGACTGTTGAAGAAACACAGCTGAACTTAAATCTGTTAATGCCAGGTTAGCAAGCCATTCTTACTGGCAGTTACCCAAGACAGGCTGAGCGCAGGAACCACCTTCTCCTACCTCTCTACTGAACACTGAAATACTTCAAGGTTTCACCCTAAAGAACCAAGATTAGTTGAAAAAAGTATGGGAATTCTTTTGCTATGCTATTAAGAAGCTGGTTAGTAAGACTTCCTTTATGAAAGACCCTTCAAGAATGCATAACTTATGAAGGATTTTTAAGGGACATAAGTATTAATACCAGGAATCATCTACAAGTGGTGCTTTCGAAGGTCCCAGACTGCAAGTCCTCAACAAGGAAAGGCCTGACCAGACATACACATACAGATCTGTAACTCACTATACAAACGTAAGGGGCTATGCTTAACAACTTGTGATTTTTGTCCTGGTGGTAACATTTATGGAAGTCACTGAATTTAACTGTCTCAGTTTAACAGCTGTATAAAATCTGTAAGGACTTGCTCATGTTCTATTAGAAAAAAGGAGGGAGAAGTTTCAAATTCGTTTTCTCTACTGAAGCACACTCTCTTCAATATCCTCTATCCTCACCTTCACTGCCCTCTTCTATTCTATTTCATGCACAGTACACATTGACCTTTCAAGTCAACGGCCACTTCTCAGAAACACAGCATTCACCAAGCCTGGCCTACATATACTCATGTAGCTACAAGTAGCTTCACTGTTCTACACGAGATGCTCAGAACTACTTAATGCTACTATCTCTACTTTAAATTCAGTAACTATATAAAGTGAAATTTTAATCATATTCTTGACCTAAAAAGTTACCTTACAAATACTTTCAAATGTTCTACCCTTTCTTTTCAGCAGGTCCTGCTTGAACTACCACTTTAATATGGGTAATTCTGTCCTATTTTATTGACAGGCAAACTGAGATTCAGAACGATAGCACATTTTCCCAAAGCACTGTAGGTCAGCTAAAGACTGTGATCTTGAGCAAATTACTTAACTTCTCTTAGTTTACATATACTCACTGTTAAAGGGAGATACTAACACTACCTCCGACCTCCTATGAGAACTAAAATAGTTATAGTTGGGCATCTTGTACCTGATTTTACTCAGAACCTCTCTGAGAAGTTCAGGTTAATGAACTGGTAATTATTTTATGACTTCTCAAAGTAGTGTGAAATTATACACATAGGATAACAATACCAATTAACTACAACTGCTAACACAGACTTATCTATTTCATGGGGTACACAGATAGCATACCATAAGTAACTCTTGAATTAATAAATCCTTAAATACCACATTTCATAAAAAGATTACTTTGTGAAAGGTACTTAGCCAGAAGATAGCATTCTTTTGTTTTATGTTAAAAAGAGAAAATGACCATGGAAGAGTGACTAGGCTTCTGCTAGCATCTCCAGAAAAACTATTTACAGTAGAACCTCTATAAGCTGACCACCCAAGGGACTGTAACAAACTGGTCAACATACAGAGGTGGTCAACATGAGGACTAGGCCTACAGTACTGATATGTACATGTAGTTCACACCCAGTCTATGAAAATCAGGTTAACTTAAGGAGGTATTCGACACAAGGAACTAGGCCTACAGTACTGATATGTACATGTGGTGCATTTACAGTCTATGAAAATCAGGTCAGCTTAAAGAGGTGCTCAACTATGGAGGTTCTACTGTACATGATGTTATGTTAATTAGGGCACCCACTTAAAGGAAGAAGCTGGGAGAACCAGTTTCAGCAGAGAAGAAAAAAGTGATTTAACAGTTGATATTTCCCTGTGTATTTGTTTGATCTGACATGCCCCTGTATAGCAGTAAATGCACTGACAAGAAGGTGAGTGAAGGGGCAAATGTTGAATCTGTCATCATTTTTGAAAATGTCTTCCTGGAGGAGCAGCAAAACAAAATGCTGACAACACAACCTCCATGATAAGCTGGGTTTTAAGAGTCTCTGAGTGTCCTCTATTCTCTACTTACTATACAGAAATTTATCAAAAGGACAAAGAAGGCAAGGGCTCCGGTTTTCATGGAAGGATTTAGGAGGCCTGGACCACCACCATTACCTCTCCCTAATCCTTGCAAAGAAAACTATTAGCCATTAATGTTCAATATTTATTATAGCTAGCAGCCAAGTTTTAGATAACATGACATTTATTTATAATACTTATAGGCTCGGCGCCTGTGGCTCAAGTGACTAAGGCGCCAGCCACATACACCTAAGGTGGCGGGTTCGAATCCAGCCCGGACCCACCAAACAACAATGACTGCTGCAACCAAAAAATAGCCAGGCGTTGTGGCGGGCACCTGTGGTCCCTGCTACGTGGGAGGCAGAGGCAGGAGACTCGCTTGAGCCCAGGAGTTGGAGGTTGCTGTGAGCTGTGAAGCCATGGCACTCTACCCAGGGGGATAGCTTGAGGCTCTGTCTCCAAAAAAAAAAAAAATACTTATAATAATTGACTTTAAAATGTAGCTTTTAGATAGGCACTTTGGCAAAAAGCAGAAATTCTCAAGTGCCAACACCAATCCACAGGAGCCTGGGTATCTCACAGTGACTTTACATAGTTTCATAAACATTGTGTTAGACACCTCCTCAGTGGTACATAGGAAATTCTGAAAAACCCCTCTGTATTTCCAATTTTCATTATTAAAAATGATGACAAAGTAAATCCTAACAGACCAACCATCTTGCTCCTAACAACTTTAAACTCTAGACAAAATGTTAAAGGCACAAGAGGATAACCAAAAGCAGGCAGAAATGGGAAAGATATAAGCCTTGGAAAAGAAGGAAGAGAACTTTATGAAACCCAATTTACACAGCCAGTTTCACCCCCAAGGTACTGCCTAGTCCATTCAGAAGAGGAATAGTGTGCAAGCAGGAAACGGAAGTCTTTTTGAGCTGAGGCATCAGAGGTACTTGGAGCAGTCACAGAAGCTAGGCTTTGAGGAGAAGAAATCCTGGAAAAGATAGAGCCCCAGAGGGGTAGCCCTAAAGATGTGAGCCCCCAACTCTGCACAAATCCTGAAATGATTCCTGAATGTGTACGAGAAATTTAAGTTCAGAAACACAAGATGAAGCAAGAGCCGGGAAGCTGAGAAGACTGAGCAGACAGCTCCTGCTGTTGGGGAAACAGAGGTTTGAATCCAGGTCCTGCCAAACCAGAAGGGCTTAATAAATACCCCAGAGCTTGGTAAAACTCCTCACACTTTTCACTGTGGCTCTAGAAGGGTCACATTTGGGGAATAAAGTCTATATCCCAGGAGTAGGATTTATATGGTTGAACCAAGGGCAAAATAAAGGTAAACCTACCCTACCGGTGCCTAAAGCCAGGCACCAGAGGTTGAAGATGACATGCCAGCAATGTAACCACCTACTAGAACAAAACATTCTACAGTAAAAGGTAAACTTTAAAATGTATCACCCACATGTCCAGCGAATAATTAAAAAGTATCACACCTGTGAAAGGAAATTGTCCCCATTGTCAAGAGAAAAAAGAGTTGATAGAAACACACCCACAGACAACCCAAATGTCAAGAATGGGCAGACACGGATTTTAACTACAATAAATATGTCCTTAAAATAGACACTATGTAAATTGTAAAACTCATAACCTCATCTACCCAAGAGCATCCCAGTGAACTTGAGCTCCCCATAATTTTTAACCAAATTGGGATTTGGAATGGTTTATATTTGAAAGCCCAAAGCAAATAACTTGAAAGTGATTAATGACATCCAAATTTAATTATATATTTATACCTCCCCGTATGACAAGGGAAAAAACAAAATGCCTTCTCTCTCTGTAGTGAGAAGGTTTTATTAAGACCTGACAGCAGCTATTTAGCAGCAATAACTTCAGTTTTAGGCAAGATTATACAGGTTCTCCTTGTCTGGCATCAAAATCTAATCACAGACTGATAGGGTACTTAGGCTGCTAACAGTTGAGAAAAAACAGTTGCGCTGAGTGCAAAACTAATCTTTAAAAGTACTTATCCTCATCTGTCAATGTGATATTATCGAGGACTTTTATAATTTCTATAAACAATCATAATATTCTAGCTGAGTCAAAGGCATTATGCTGTTTAGTCAGATACCGTCTACTTTAAAACTTTTCTCCCAATTCCCACCCCCTCATAAAAGAAATTTGGCTTCAATTTTCTCTTCTTAATCCACTAAGCTATCTCATGAATAAAAAGATAATCACATGTTCTGCATGCCTGGCACAATTTTTATAAACCCTGTAAGTGTTTTAATATTTATTTACTATTTTGGTAAAAATAATACTTACTGAATAAGCTGAATTACCTTCCTTCCCCAGGGAAAAATGCAAAGTTGGTGAAAATATACTGAAAGGTCTGCTAAACCAACATTATTTTTGCTTAAAATTTTGTGAAGGATAGCACAGCATTGTGGAAATTGACTCAGCCTCCTGTGCTTGCTTTTCCTGTGTCCAGTTATGTTCACCCTGCCACTCCTGAAGATGCTACTACTACTTTTGCTGAGGTAGGGAAATATTACCTTTTCACACGACTGGTTGTGTATCTTGGTCTCACAAAAGGATGGCCTCACCAATTTTTCTTCTTACTCTCCCTTTCTCCAGGAGCTATTTCCCTAGGCCGAAAGATATCTGAGAAACATACTGAGGACTATATCCACACAGTCCATCCTATCAACAATTAACCAGTGCACAGAATATAGACAGCTCCACTTTGATTAACCACAAAGTAAGTTCCTTGCCCCTAGCAATGTTTCTTCCAGAAACTGAGGGCAGCTTTGTCTCCTTGACCCTGGAAGAGAGTCTGAGGCTAGCAACCCACAAGTCTGCTTCCACCCACAAGTGACCCTTAGAGTCCTCTCCTGGTAAGTGCTCAGAGATTGGTCTCCCCTAAAAACCACAAATATACATGCCAACATTTAGGGTCTATTTGAAATTCTCCCTGCATAAGTCACTAAGTTGAATTACCTCCAAATAGAACTAACTAATTAACTTTCCTCTCTACATGGTGTTATCATCTTGAATACTATGAGGAACAAATAAAACTCTCAAAGGAGATAACTACTGTCTTTTTATTGAAAATAAATGAATTAAGAGACATGTGAATGATGATGTCTGCTACACAACTTTTAGTTCAAGAAACACATTCTTGAGCAATAGGTCCTGTGCTGGGCAGTAACTATACAAAATGTGTTGTTAAGACCAGGACCTCACAATCTTGTGGGAGAAACAAAGTGATCATATCACAAGGGATTAACAACCAAGAGAGCTGAACAATCAAATAAAGTGGCACCTGAGGCCTAGAGACCACAGAGAGACTAAACAAGATTTCCGTGGCCAACTCTGAAGTATTAAGTTCCCTCCCTTATTATCTCCAGTCATATTTCCATTCTTAGAGGATAACACACTGCACATTTTTTTCCAGCTAGAAAAACTAAGTGAGCAGCCCACAATCAGTTACATAAAAACTTTCATTTCCAATGTTATCTTTATTCCAATCCAAACAACCCACTGTTAAGCTTTACTGTCATCACAGCTTAAAATATTTTCACTTTCGTGAAAAATAATTGTTTCTGACTTGGAAAAAAGATCTTGTTTATGACATTAAAGAACTTACATCCTCATGTCAGAATAAAGTTAACTGGGAAAAAATGTCATAATTATATTTTTGGTGCTCAATTGAGTATCTAGGAAAAAAAACACAATTAGATTGGATAAACTCACTTAAAACACTTAAAATGTTTATCAAGCGAGTACCTCTCCCAAAGCAAAGAAAAGCTACACCCCATAAAAAAGCAGAAAATGAAGAGAAATGTCATATCATCAAGTCTTACTTTCTCAAGATTTCCCATGAAATAAATAGAATGGATACATTTTCCTGTTGAAAATTTTCAATTGACATACAAGAAAAAAATGGTCTATGTGAAATCTAGAAAAGCTATTTATGAAATTATCTCACAGACTTCCTCAAAGTCTGTCTAGACTAGATGGTTGGAAAAGATGAAAAAAAACACCCTTGAGCCAAGAACTAGCCCACATTTTCCAGTTCATCCTTATACCTAACCCCTATGATGCACACCCACAGCCTCTGCAGCCCACCCCACCCCACACATGTGGATCTATCTTCCTTCCTCACTGTCTCCCTTTCAGAACTAGATTTTTTATACTAGAAAAAAAGTTTGGCTTGGCGCTTGTGGCTCAATCGGCTAAGGCGCCAGCCACATACACCTAAGGTGGCGGGTTCGAATCCCCAACCCGGGCCCGCCAAACAACAATGATGGTTGCAACCAAAAAATGGCCGGGC
>CAUYQV010132555.1:0-71029 GCA_963574575.1 Galagoides demidoff
GCCAGTTCCACTTTTCTGCCTGGGGGAGGGTGTTCCGAGTCTCAACTGGGTTCCTCCAGGGTAGCAAACTTCCCTGTTGGCAGCTCTCACTCATGGAGTGAGAGAATAGGTCCTCAGTTTATCGGTGGCCTGTAGGAGACTCGGAGGAACGGTTGAAGAGGAAACAAAGGAAAAGCACACCTTTCCTGGGGGAGGGGATGGGCGCTATTCTTTGGGGTGGTTTATGTACCTGTGGATTGTCCTCTAGAAGTCTCCGCCTGTCTCAGAAGAGGTGTCCCGCTGGTATCACTCTTCTCTCTCAGCTGGGCTCCCAATTTTTGACTTTGTTGGAGGTTTCTCTGGACTTTATCCTTTCCTCTGAACAGGAGCTTCTGTTGGAGACTGGTGCCTGTCGGCCATCTTGACTCCTCCCCCGTAATTATGGTTTAATTCTAGAATTTACCAGTTAGCTTGTCTTTCCTCCCCATTAAAAGCCTGAGCCCCATGTCAATTTCTCAATTAAAAACTTCTCCATGACGTTATAGGTTTTTCCATAGCTTACTTTTTCCAACCTAATCTTTCTTTCCTTTCCCAACAGGAGGCATTTGCTACAGCCAGGCCAGGCTCCTCTCCCTTCACCTCCACCAACCTTCAATGTGCATTGCTGCTTCAACACCTGTGCTTGGAACCCCCTGGAAAGGTTCATCCTTCTTCACTACTGTTTCTATTCTACCCCAGTCATTCCATGAAGCCTTCCAAGAATGCTAACCTCCATGATTTACCCTTCTCGGGGTTAACCACCAACCATATGGTCCATTCCACTTTGTTGTTGCTTAATAATACTGATCATAATAACACCATGCATTGATGCAGTTTTTGTATCTTCAACATTTACCACAGCTCATAGCAAAGCCCTCAATAAATGCTTCTCAAAAGTAAAGTATGGATTGTGCTTTTATTGAGATCTTCTAATGTTAGAATCACCTTGAATTATCATTGAGCACTGTTTTAAGATCATCACAGATCTTGGGTTCCTGGACCTGCAGTGCCTAATGGATGAAGTGGCCTTGCCCTTGATTGAAAGCAGGCCCACTACACTAGCATTGTAATTCATAATTTTGCTGGAGATTGCTATTCTTCTGTCATATTCAGAACTTCCCACACCCTTCCCTAAACTTAACACTTTCCTTTCCATACGTGACTCCTCAGACAGAATGTGAGCTCCTTTGGGAGCACAGCATGTATTATTGACTCTTGGATTCCACCAACATTGCCAATCTTGCACAGAACTTTGTACAGAATAAATATGTGATCAGTGCTTGTTAGTTAAATTAATGTCATAGTGTTATGCACAGCTGTCTTATGTACAGAGTAAAGAATGACCTTGGTGTCAAAAGCTCTGCACTGGAGTCCCTGGCCTACCACTTTCTGACTTTGGGAAAGTCGTCTTTGGATTTAACCACATAATTAGCATTTCTGGGGCTCTTTGTTCCTCAGTGTAGATCCAGACGTCCATTTGGTATCATTTTTCTCCTGCTAAAGGATTTCCTTTAATATTTCTTGTAGTGAAACTATTCTGGTGATTAATTCTTTTAGATTTTGGAAGTTTGAAAAAGTTGTCTATTTTTGAAAGATGTTTATGCTGGTTGTAGATTCTAGTTGATAGGTATGGTTTTTACCCCTTTATTATATTAGGGTTTTGTTCCATATTCTTTTGGCTTGCCTTGGTGAGATATCTGTCATCTTTCTTATCTCTGTTCCCCTCTTTGCACCATGCTTTTTGTTGTCTTTTTGTTGTTGTTGGTTTGTTCTTGTCTCTGGCTACTTTTAAGATTTTCCTCTTGTCACTATTTTATAGGGGATTTTGGTTTTTGTTAACTTAATTTTGTGGCAGTTTGGTATAGTGTTTTATTCATTTATCTTGTGCTTGGAGTTCATTGAGATTCTGCATCTATTGATTTATAATATTCATCAAAATTGAAAAAAGTTTTGGCTATTTTTACTTAAAACATTTTTCCCCCCAACTTGGTCCTCTGTTCTCTTTTGTGAACTCCAACCACATTTATATCAGAACATTTGACATTTTCCAACAACTTACCAAAGTTCTGCTCTTTTTTTTTTTTTTTGGTCTTTTTTTTCTCTGTGTTTCATTTTGGTTCATTTACATTAATCTATCTTCAAGTTCACTAAAATTTTCTTCTATAATATCTAAGCTGCTGTTATTCCCATCTAGTAACTTTTCATCTCAGCCACTATAGCTTCCATCTCTTAGAAGTTTTTTGGGAGGTCTTTTTTTTTATCTTCTGTGTCTGTACTTAACATATTTAATCTTTCCTTTAGCTTTTTTAAATATATGGAATATACTTATCACAAGTGCTTTTATGTAGTTGCCTACTAATTGCATTATCTATGTCAAGTTAAGGGTTGATTTTCATTGATTGATTTTTCTCTTCATCATGGTTCACATGTTCCCCCTTCTTTGTGTGCTTGGTGATTTTTTATTGAATTTTGTATACTGAGAATTTTACTTTGTTGCATGCTGGCTATCATTGTATATGTGTGTGTGTGTGTGTGTGTGTGTGTGTGTGTGTGTGTGCACGCGCCCACATCCATAAATTGTCCCAGGACAAGTTAATTAAAACAGTTTCATCTTTTCAGGTATTTCTTTTAAACTCTATTAGGCAAGATGTAAGAAGTGTTTAGTGTGGGGATAATTTTTCTCTTTTACTGAGGCAAGACCCAGTATTTTGTGAATTAGGAGGGTCTTCAGTCTGGCTGATAAGAATAGGAACAATTCCTGACTGGTATAAGTTTTAGAGATTGTTCCTCTAATCCTTACAGACTATTTTCCTGGCCTCTGTAGTTTCAACACACATTGCTGTGGTCAGTCCCACGTATTTTTGCCATGAAAATTCCAAGGGAATCCCCTCCAGATCCCCAGAATTATCTCTGTGTCCAACTCTCTTCTCTCCAGCATTTTCCAGCACACAGTTTGACCCATCTAACTCAGGGGACCACAGTACTCTACCAGATTTCCTCATCCCTGCCCTCTAGCCTGGAAACTCTCTCCAGGCAGACAGCTGGAGCCGTCAGGATTTTAGGTTTACCCTGTTTATTTCTTGTCTCTGACAGAGACAGTTAGAGTCTTTAAAACCATCGTTCCACGTATTTTGCCCATAATTTCAGTTGTTTGAGGCAGGAGGGTAAACCTGGACTCTGTTACTCTATTTAGCCAGGAGCAGATGTCCTATGCAGCTTCTCCATGCCTCAATTTTCTTTTGTTTGAAATGGTTTTGATAATAGCAATCTGTTCTACATTATTAGGTCATTGTTATATTCTGAAATGTATATTTGAATAAATGACATATACATACAAATGACTGTCAGAGAAGTTATATGAAGATTGTGTCAGTCCTTTGTACTCTAGAAAGAATAAGTTAATGAGAAATTTCACTATAATAGAGTCAGAGCTGATAGCAGGATTGCAGGTATCTACTGGCAACTATCCATTGTTACCCCAGGTCTTCTCACTCCCTGTGCAGCAAGATAGAGATTAGGGATTCAACATGGGAGAATGAACCTAGATGAGACTAGATTAGTCAAGGAATTATTCAAGGTTGCTCTAAAATGTAATGTTAACTGTTGTTTTCATCAGAAATCAGACAACTGGATCTGAAGCTCAGATGATGCCTTTTTGAGGACATGAGGGCTTAGAAAGAGAACACTCTGGACTGAAAGTGTGGGCAGGTAATCTAAGAAGACAAAAGAAGAATTCTAAGGTCAGGATTAGAAATGGGGAGTTTGCTATCTGTAAGAGCAATAAAACCAAAAGAACTTAGAAAAAAATAAAGATTAATGCCTCTAGTATAGGCTTCAAGGTGGCACATGAATCCCCAAAACTGTGTCCAAAACATAGAAGATGAGAGGTTTTGTAGTTTTCATCAGATTCTTTTTTTTTTTTTCTTTTTTGAGACAGAGTCTCACCCTGTTGCCCAGGCTAGAGTGCTATGACATTAGCGTAGCTCACAGCAACCTCAAACTCCTGAGCTCAAGCCACAATACCCAGTTAGGTTTTTCTTTTTTTCATCATATATATATATATATATGAAAGAGATAGAAAAAATATATATGTATTTTTTTAAGTAGAGACAGGGTCTCACTCTTGCTTAGGCTGGTCTTAAACTCCTGAGCTCAAACATTTCATCAGATTCTTGTAAAGTTCAATGACCTTAATAAGTTTCAAGGCTTTGGAGTTGAAGATAAGAACTTCAGCTTGAAGGAACAGAGGGAAGCTTTCTGATTACTAAACTTCCAAGGTAGGAGCAACTCAGGCTTCATCCTCAAGTCAATATTTTTAAGAATGTGACCATATCAGAGTCACTAGCTTTGAGCAGAGTTTCAGACTATCTCATACAGAAGCAATGTACACACCAGAATGTCACCACATTCATGATGGGGGATTGCCCAGCTAGTGACTGCAATACACATACACGTTTTCTTCCTCCCTGTTGCTGGGTGGAGGTGCCTAAACAGCATTTCCCTGGTGACGAGGAGCCTTTCAGAAATGGTCTTTTAACCTCTGCCTGTTTTCTATTTTCCACAAAACTTAAAGGTGATGGAAACTGGTGAGAAACAAATCCACTGAGCAGCCCCTTACTGGTATCAAGGTATTTGAAAAATAAAATAATTATTCCGAAGAGTGGTAAAGAAAGGGCGGAGGGCTGCAGAACCAGAGGGGATGTTGTTATACAGACTAGGATAAAATGTAACGTCTTCTGTTTGTACCCTGTCAGAGTACAACTCACAAATGACCACAGTACATACCCTTGCCTGGCACACTCATGGTCTTCCTCCCTCTCTCCTGGGTAAAGGGCAAACTTCTCTTGGCTTATTTCTGTTGAACATGCAATCTAGCTCTTTCTAGTAATATATTTTTTTCTGCAAAAAAATTATAATACAATTCATTATGTTACAGGACTTTTTTCTTTTAATGTTTAGTTATATTTTGATGAAACCATTATCTTCTTCCCTTCATTTGCCCTGGTGTCTCCCCAAACTCCTTTTTCAGGCATTTCCCTTGTTTCAGGGTAGGTTACTCCCTTGGGTAGTTGACCGCATTCATTAGTCACTGGTTCTTACTAGTTTTCACTGTCAGAGAGTTGCCTTTTCAAGTTCTAGTGTGCCTCAAAAAGTTCCTTCCAGTCCCAAACAAGGGCCCCTCCTGCTAGTCATCATGGTCACCAATGCATTCATTGTCGTCATGATCATGAAAACAGCACTGTAAAATGGAGCTTTGATCTGTGTTAATATTGAGAGATCTTTTAAACGATTAGATAATATGAGTTCACTCCTTTTTGTCCTCCTTAGAATGAAATGTAAACTTCTTTTCCCGATGGACTGGTCAGTGTTGGTGTTCCTAGCCTGTCCTCCAATCCCCATCTCCCTTCTTTCAGCACAGCACCCTGAATTTTCCGTTGGAAATACATTTTTCTCCTAATCTTAGTATATACTTCAGATGGGACTGATTCTTTCTGCAGATCCTGCAGTGAGCATTTTACTTGAGATGGACTCATCAGCATACCCGCAGTGGCTGTCTAGGATCAGGCACATGACCCAAGTTGGTCCAGTGAGGATCTGGTCTGGATGTTTTGTGGAAATTGTTAGAAAACTAGTGCAATCTTCTAGGATTATTAAACTGCTAGAATATATATTTTATGTATTTCAGAATTTTATATTCTTCACTAACTTATGACATCTCTTGCACATTTTACCTTTCTGCAATAAAGCCAACCCAGAGGAAATAGAGACAGTTGAGAGAGACCCAGACTGCCAGTGATGCCATTTGATCCTGTTTTTGTCCACACTCGATCTCTGCAGACACCTGAGCCAATATGTCCCCTTATTCCCTTGCACCAATTTAAAATGAGTTTCAGCTACTTGCATCCCCCAAAGTCCAGACTCAAGTGGCCTCTCTGGTCTGGCCCTGCCTATCTCTCACCCCCTGTCTATGTTATATCCCCTCTTGCTCTCTATATTATAGCTATTCTGTCAGTTCCTAGAAAAACTCAAGCTCTTTCCTACCCAAGGGACTTTGTTCTTCCCGTGCTCTTCCCTCCAAATGTCCTTCACGTCCATTCTCTCTACCAACAGGTCTCTGCCTAAGTGCTGCCTCCTCAGAGGGTCCCTACCTGTGCCATACTGACACATGCAGCCACACACACTAGCCTGCAAGTCCCCCTGGGACAGGGACTCCATGAGACCTCTTCAGATTTATTATCCCAGGCCTGGCATTGTGCCTGGTACATAGTAAGCACTAGGGTAGTACTTGTGGGCAAGTTTCTTGAATGAGCTGTACTTGTTCTGCTTTCCTCTCTGTCTCAAATTTTCTTTCCTTAATTCTTTGCATAGCCAGCTTCTTCTTTCTTTCTTTCTTTTTTTTTTCTTTTTTTGAGACAGAGCCTCAAGCTGTCCCCCTGGGTAGAGTGCTGTGACATCCCAGCTCACAGCAACCTCCTCCGCCTCCCAAATAGCCAGGACCACAGACGCCTGCCACAATGCCCAGCTATTTTTTTTTTTTTTCTGGTTGCAGCCATCATTGTTTGGCAGGCACAGGCTGGATTTGAACCCGCCACTTTAGGTGTATGTGGCTGGTGCCTTAGCCACTTGAGCCACAGGTGCTGAGCCACAGAGATTGTCTTTTTTTTTTTTTTAGGGTTTATTTATTTATTTTTTGTTGCTGTTTGGCCAGGGCTGGGGCTTGAACCCATCACGCTCGGCATATGGGGCTGGCTCCCTATTCCCTGAGCCACAGATGCCACCCCACAGAGATTGTCTTAATCCAACTTTATTCCTAGCATCCCTGGCAGCCCCTGGCCCACTACAGGGTTTCCATAAATATACATTGATTGGATGAATGGATGGGGAATGAAAGTCAAAGACTACAGATTACTCTCATTTGTATGTTTTTCCTTATTTAATGCTCACAACAACTATGCAATGAGCACTGTCATACCATTCTTTCCATACCACAGAGGAGAAACCTAAGTCTTAGAGAGACTATGTAATTTGTCCAGAGTCACGTTGTTGGTAAGTTGAGATGCTGGAATGCAAATCCAGGTACACCTACTTTGTAGATTCATTTTCTACCTCTTAAAATATTTGCTTTATTTCTCATAATGCCAAGTAGAAAAATAGGGTTCCTGTACCCCTCCCTCCCCATTAACCCCATTAGCCTTTTCCTTAGATAGAGCAAGTGGACAGCTGTGGCTCAGCTGCAGGGAGCAGAGCCTGCCATGAAGGATTCACTGCACACAGGAAGCAGGAGGGTACACTGGGCTTCCAGCCCCAGAAGAGAGAGCCAAGATGGGGCTGGCCCAGGCATGTGCTGAGAACTTTTCCCCAAACTTCACTGTTCAGAAGACTCACTTTCTTCCCAAGGGGCTGGGGCCAGAGAAGGCAAGGGAAGGAGGAGTCTGAGGAAAAGAGCAAGACTGTTTTCCTAATACTTTCAAGAGGGCCAAAGTTCTTGTTTTGCGGATGGTGGCAGTAACACAGGGAGAGAAAGAAACTTCCCCAGCCCCAGCTCTCAACTATAAAAGAAAACGCCTTAACTTGCCCTTGTTGGTGAGGACTGTGAGGTATAGTGGTGGTGGTATTGTCTATACTAGCAATATCAGGGCTTAGTTCAGCCAATACATTTAATTATATCACTTCTAAAAACCTCACTTGTCCCCTCTGTACTACCTTTGAGGTCAAGCTCAAACTCCTTCCCCGGGCCAGGGCAAATCCTTCCCTGCTCCTTCATGAGCAGCCCCTGGCCCCTCTGCAATCTCATCTTCTGGTCCTCTGTCGGCATCCCCCACAGGCATGGTGGTGGAGCCATGAACATCTTGCAGTTCCTCACATCTCTAAGGCATTGTACATGTAATTTTTTTCTGTGGAGCTAATTCCTTTTCAGCTCTCAAAATTAGGCAGTTAACCATGAGCAGCTCAAAGGCAGGTTATGAACCCCAGCCTCTCGCAGTGGTTGACTTGAATGAATTCCAAAAGGTTGGCTGAAAAGCCACCTTCCTTGGAAGCCTTCTTGAAAACTACTAGAGTTAGTTCTCCTCAAAATGCTCCAGTGCATCTCTGTTTATAATTCTTAAACTAGACTTTAAATAGTGCTTTTCAGGAAAAAGAAAAAAAAAGCTGTGTCTTACGCATCACTGTATCTCCATCATCTGGTGCATAGTAGGTATTTGATAAATTAAGTTTTAATAAAAGCTCTTTGAACGGATAGCACTGTGCTAGCCACTACAGGGGTCATAAACACATGTCTCTGATCTTAAGGGGAAGAAGGCGTGAACTGTTGACATGTGTACTCTTCAAAGCACTGTGAGATAACTTGGAGATAAGGCTGTAGAAATTTAAAAGAGAAAAGGAACACTGACTTGTTTATAGTAATAATAAACACATACCCTCCTTTCCACCTGAAAATTAGCTCTTATTTATTAACTATTTTCTTAATGGGTTTTGCAGTGTCTTTCATTGTGTGCCTTGGATCTGTTTTAAAAGTAGGTGGGGCATAAATAATAAAGAAAATAATGCCTGGGTGATCAGGCTTGGAAGGCCCTTTGAGTGGTGGGTTCAGACAGTATTTAAGAAATCTAACTTGATATAAGGGGAAGGGAATCTATGTTAGCCACAGTAGGGTTCAGATTCTACACTGAAAGGAAGCAGGCAATAAGCCCTGGAAAAAAAGGAACGTGGTAACAAAAATGGATCTTCCCCAGTTCCTCCTGGGATAAGGTGACCAGATTTTAACATTGGTAAAGCGGGACACCATTGACGGGGGCAGGGTGGGGCGGGGCGGGGCCTGACAACAATGCAAACTTTGATATGCAGTTCTCAATAATCACTTCTCAACAATTATTTGTTATTATTACAGTTTAACATTATAAAATTAACAAAAATAATATAAAACTCATATGCTGGCGAAATAGCCACAAGGCAGCTGAAAACTGTATATTCCCTTACTGTTCTCCCGCCCGTTCGTGCATTCTTTCCAAAAATCGGGACTTTTTTAAAAGGCCACGGGACGCTGGACAAATTGCTAAAAATCGGGATTGTCCCGCCAAAAGCAGGACGTCTGGTCACCCTATCCTGGGATAGCTCTACTGTCTGTCCCCAAGACCTCCCAGGACGTCTGGGCACCTCTACAGAGGCAGAGAAATGAAATATTTGTGAGTCCTGGAATGTGGGAACAACAAATCATCCAAACAAGTAAACAGGATAGACAAATCCTCTTTCTCATTGGGAGCATTTGGTCTAAAGTCTGATTCCTGCCTAGGAATTCTCCGCTCATAATTTCCATTACTTTGTCAGATTGATGTAGTTCTGTGGGATCTTTCTCTTGAGTTCAGTGGCCATCTCAGGACAATGCATGGTGTGCTATGGTTAACTGGCTGGATAAGTCTACAAAGCTGAATCCTAATTCAACTATGAGCATCTCTGATTCTACTTCCAATTCTAGGTGACTTTTCCAAACCGAATTTTCCTATATTTCTGTTAAATGGGGAATGGAAGAGCATGTTGGTTGTGGAGTTTAAACAAAAGATTTAAATTGAAAAGTGCCTCCTGGGTATATAAATTAGGACAGACTAAAACCTCATTTTCCTTTCCTTTTCCTTTGTTTTCTTTTTTCTTTTCTTCTTCTTTTTTTCATAATCAGAGAGGAAGTGGAGAGAAAAGAGAATACAGAACTTGGACAAAAAGTCTGGCTTTTCTAAAATGCACCACCAGGTCCTAGTTCTTTTAAACTCATGATTTTCAGGGCATCATTTATTTGGAATCAATCACAGCCTTGTGACATCTCAGAAACAGTTTCGTGTTGCTTTTAACTACTTAACTTTTTCTGTCTGTGTGTTTGTTGTTTTCAGCTATTAGGGGCTGTACCTGTCTGATGCCCGAGCTCCCTCCCAAGTCCAGCACAGCGAGCGCTTCCCATGGTTACCTGCTCAAGAATTGTTTGCTAAGGAATTAATAAGCCCTTGGAAGGAAAGATAAAAAGAAGAAATTTCTTTCTTTTTCGATGAGAATGTGCATTTCTCTGTTTATTTCGGATACGAATCAGCTAGTCGGTGTAAATTGTGCTTTTATATGTTCACCAGGTTACCTACACCTGAGCTTGGGCTGAGATTGAGAAATCCGTCCAGGGAAGATAACACAGGCGGGATCTGGAAGGCTCTGAACCGCGAGGAGGAGGCGGAGTCACGGAGAGTTTGAGTCTCTCTGTCCAATCAAAAGGAGCCGGTAGGAGCCGGAGGGGAGATAAAAGGGGAGCGGGACTTGTAGAATTCCGCCCAGTAGCAGTAGCCCGCCCCGCCGCCCCTCAGCTTCGCTGCTCCTGCCCACAGAGAGCGGCCGGTTCTGAGGCTAACACCAGCAATGGCCTTTGCAAATCTGCGGAAAGTGCTCATCAGCGACAGCCTGGACCCTTGCTGCCGGAAGATCCTGCAAGATGGAGGGCTGCAGGTGGTGGAGAAGCCGAACCTGAGCAAAGAGGAGCTGATAGCTGAGCTGCAGGTAAGGCGAGCCGGAGAAAAGGGAGATCTCCGGGGCGACCTCTGCCAAAATCAGCTGCCGCGCTTGATGGGGCCAGCGCGCCCCACTTCCGTTTGGGGCCTCCAGAGATGGGGACAGCGCGGGGAGGGGAAGAAGGAGAGAGAAGCCAACAGAGGCCAGGTGCAGGATGCAAACTTTCCGTTCAGTTTGCAACCGCGCGTTTCGCGCTGGCTTGCCTCCCCCGAGCCCTGCGAAGTGCGGGCTGCACCAACTGGTCGTGCAGGCTGCTAGCTGGATGCCAGCGCGGCTACTGGCGCCTTTGAGCGCAGCGGCCCAGGCAGGGCAGCAGGGCGCCGCCTCCCCCACCCTGTCCCACGCGTGGGGGTAGCGGAGGAGGGGCGGGAAAGTGGCCCGGGGACCGACGACTCTACCCCAACCAAGACCTGGCCCGCTGGGCCCATTCCAGCCTCCTTCTGAGGGCGCTGGCGGAGCCCCAGCTTGTCTCGTGGCTGCTGGGAGCTGCCGGGGAAGGCGGCCCCCGTTGGGCAGTAAACGCATACCCGCCTTTCGTCTGATGCAAGACTGCGGCGAGCTTTCACCGGCCCTAGCCTCCCACGAGCGCTCGGAGGAAAGGGGGGTGGGCAGGGGGCCTGCGGTCCAGGCTCAGTCTCCATCTGGGGCCCAGGACCGACAGCCTCATCTTTGACGTCATGGCTGGTTAAGAGTGACCACACTGGACTAGAATCCGATCCCAACATCTCCCACGTCCCCCAGGGGAAATTTATAGTCTTAGTAAATCTTAGGAACAATATCTTGATTTGTTCTGATATACGATTAGTTAAATCTATTTCAAATCTTTATCTATCTCGTTTGAAAACGTCCCGCGAGCTTTGGTGGCCTTGTCCAACATGTTTGTGAGCTCTTTACTCCAGCGCCTGCTCGTGTGATCCACCCAGCTGCCGGAAGCCTCCTTCTCACCCCCAAATCCTGCACCTGTGCAGAGCCTCCCCAAGCTTGCGGGCTAGACAGCGCGGCCAGCAAACAGGCAGCTGGACAGGTGACACAGGCCTTGAACACTGCCTTAGACCGTCCAGCTGCCTGTTATCCTGCTTGGCTACTGGAGAGGAGCCCCTCGCACTCCTCACCTCCGTCCCTGTGTGAAGGTAGCTGTGGCTCTGGCCAGGGACCAGCAAGGCAGTGGAGTGGCCTCCAGACCAGCTTCAGACCCTCACCTCCACCAGAGCACCAGATTGGGAAGAGTGGCCTCAGTTAAGGCTTTTACAGCTCTCTAATAGAAATTAGAAATCTTGTGCCCCAATCAGGGGGCAGGGATCTGGAGGCAGAATTGACAAGAATGGAGGCCTCATTGGTCACCCGTTCCATGAAGTCAGGAACTGGCTGGGTAGGTGCTGCCAGTCTGGGCTGAAACTTGGAGAACTGTTTAAAGGCACTAAAACCCTTTGGTTGGGGGGGGCGGTGTTTGTTGGCTAAGAGGACTGCTCGCATCACATCGTGGGGCTAAGCTTTCATGTCAGTCTTTGTATACCATTTGGTTCAGAACACCAGTGAATCTCCCTGGGCAGTGCTCTGAAAGGTCCTTACTTCCACACTCTGCCACTTTCATTCTGCATGTAGAGGTATCTGGCATAATGTCTCCTACCCTCCCCATTTAAATCTTTTTAATCCCAAAGGATGCTTTGCACCATTGCTAGAACTGGGCCTGGCCTTGGTTCCCGCTCCCTCCCGTTCCTGGCAGGCACATTTTGCTCTCTCTCACTCTGCAGTCAGAAAACATAATCATTCCTCCCTTCCCCCTCAATGGCGCTTTTCAGACTTGAAGCTAGCCACTGCTGGGTTTGATGGTCATGATCAGCATTTTAAAGAACAAAGTGGGAAATATCAGAGAGCAATCCAGATAGGAAGGCTTTAAGTATTGTTCCATGAACTATCTTTCACTTATGTGTGTAGCTGTGTGTGTGTGTGTGTGTGAGGAGGTATAAAATCACAACTTAAAGATGTATTTCTTATTGTGGGTCTCAGTCCAAAAAGTTTGGAAAACATTGGCTTGGAATAATAAAACATCCTGTTTGGAGCTCACAGCTTAAGCAGAAAACATTTATTTAATCTTACCATGCATCAGTGGCTTTTAAATTTTGACCATGATCCATGATGAGAAATTTATTTTGTATCATAACTCACTATACGCATGCATGTGCATACACACATATACGCTATTAAGTGACACCACATCTGATGCATCCTCATGCATTTCTTCTGTTTCATTATATAGCAGCGCTGGTCAGGACCACTAAATTGAACAATGGTGATGCATTTAACTTACTGAAACACATTTATATCTTTATATCTCAAAATTTTGAGGAAGATTCAGAAAGAAATCAATCTTTCCATTCAACAATCTGTTCAGAGGCTCCTTTAAAATAACAATAGTTTGCATTTAGATTTCATTTACAAAAGTTAAATAAGCACTGGTTAATCAGGAGCACAGCATTATGCAAAGCTGGGTGTACCTGCCCTCTCTATAGTTGGGGAATATGACTTGGAGAGTTATAGTGACTGCCTTGTGGTTTAAAACAGGGATAGGAGCAATGCTAGAATTAGCCCTAAGGACAAGTCTGTCCTCTTGGGAAAGGAAGCTTGTGTGAACTTGAGGAATAAGAAAGGGTTTCCACTGCTGAGTTAGCATAGTTTGTCTGAAACAGGCATAAATCCAGCAGTCTTCCAGCCAAAGGCAGCTAAGGACAGGGTGAGTGGGGAGAACGATGTGTAGGAAGTGCCTGTTCCATCTGCAGGGGGTACTGAAACCACAGGCAGAGAGCAGTAAACCTCACTTGTTGAGACTTGCATTCTCAGCCAGGAAGTGCCCAAGAGGAGGGAGGACCTTGAGGTGCTGGAGAAGAAAGTTTGAATGCTGACTGCACCCAGGATGTTAGCAGACATGGGCATTTCATAGTCTTCATGAAGAGAGGAGAGGAGCTAGCCAAAGGGAGCAAAGTCTTTGAAGGAGATGATTTATGGCCTGAGGAGGGTGGGAGCTTGGAGTGTAGGGGTTTAAGGGCTTGGCAGGAGGTGGGTTGGTGCTGGGTTAATGTGTGCTGGCTGCTTGGATGAGTGGAAAGTGCTGGTGGTTGAGCTTCTGAGGGGCTGTGGAAACCAGTTAACTCTGACCAGTGTGGGAACTCAATTCTAATGTGGGGCCAGAGTCTCTTGACTGGGAGTCTTCAAAGGTAGATTCCACCCTTGGGACAGGTGAGCTCAAATGTGTGTCCCTACCAGTCTGATTGGAGACTCTCAGACTCCCTGGCATCAAAGAAGGCTGGTTTGAAAGGAAAGTTGAGAAACTACAGGGTATATGAGGTTGGACAGTTAAGTTGGAGGTCAGACAATTTACTGTGTGAACTCATCCTGAAAAAAGTACTCCATGCTTCCTTGCTGGATATCACTATGGTTGTCTTTGAAGTACTCCCCTTGGGAAGCTCTGCACCAATGCCAGTGCCTAGTCCACACTTCAATGCAATTTTGAAACTATTTTTTCTGGAATGGTCATCATAACTATCATATGAGGTTTGACCATTAAGTTCATGAACTCATCCTAGGAAAAGTGCTTTGAAGGGTGGACTGGGCACTGGCGTCTGTGCATAACTTCCAAGGGGCGTATTCTCTTATCAGTTGAACTTGGACCCTTGGTCGTGGGTTGACCACTTCAAAGGGGGTTTATTTCCTCAGTGTGCTACAGATGGTGTCCTTGGTGCTTGTAAAGGAAAGCACACTACAGAGGTACTTATACACTGCAGCTGCCTCCAAAAAAGTTGTGCAGGGCACACTTCTACTCTTCTCCATTCTTGCCAACACTGAACATTATCATTTTCTTTTTGCCAATTTGATGCCTGAAAAAACACAGTTTAAAATTTACGTTCCCTTGATATCTTCAACTAGTGTTGAAATTTTTTTTTTTTATAAATTAGTAGCCACTTAGTTCTGTGCATTGCCTACTTGTTGTATCTTTACCTACTTTTTATTGGGTTCTTTATCCTTTAAAAAAGTTGATTTGTAGAAAGTCAATCATTTTGGGTGATGAATTCTTGTTCTGTTATTTATGGTACAAATTTTCTTCCCAAATCAAGACCCCCATTTGCAGCTGGATATGGTGGCTCACGCCTGTAATTCTAGCACTTTGGGAGGCCAAGGTGGGTGGATTGCCTGAGCTCAGGAATTCAACACCAGCCTGAGCAAGAGTGAGACCCCGTCCCTACTGAAAATAGAAAAACTAGCCAGCATCATGGTGAATGCCTGTATTCCCAGATACTTGGGAGGCTGAGTCAGGAAGATCTCTTGAGCCCAAGAGTTTGAGTCTGCTGTGAGCCATGACACCACAGCACTGCACCCTACCCAGGGTAACAGTGAGGCTCTGTCTCAAAAAAAGAAAAAAAATAAAGGTCCCTATTTGCCTTTTACTTTGCTTAGGGATCTTGTTCCACACAGAAGTTAAAATTTTGAGTTTGTCAGTATTTTCTTCCATGGTTTCTGGGATTTGTGTCTTGCTTATGAAAGGTTTTCCAGTCATAAAAATATCACTTTGCATTTCCTCCTACTTCTTATGTTTAAAAAATTTTTAATTCACCTGAATTTTTAAAAATCTGAAGAGAGGAAGAAATTAAATATTTTTTTCCCTGAGTTTTCTTAACACTGTTCCTTATTTAATTCTTCCTTTCCCCTTCAATTTGAATTCTACCTTTATTTTCTATATTCCCACATATCCCTGGTATACATACATATACCACACTTATTATTCCATTCATGCGTTGTTAGGCCCTTGGGTTGTTTCTCCACCTTTGTGATTGTGAACGGAGCTGTGATAAACATTCTAGTGCAAATGTCCTTATGGCAAAATGATTTTATTTTCTTCTGGGCAGATACCTAATAATGCAATTTCAGGATCAAATGGAAGGTCTACTTTTAGCTCTTTGAGGATTCTCCATACTTCTTCACCAAAAGACTTTATTAGTTTGCAGTCCCACCAACAGTGTACAAATGCTTCCCTCTGTCCACATCCACACCAGCATCTACAGCTTTGGGACCTTGGGATAGGGGCTGTTCTCATTAGGGTTAGGTAATATGTCGAACTGCTTTCAATTTGTATTTCTCTGATAAGTTTCTCAAGAATGGTAAAGCAAGCATCCTATGTACTCAGTACTATGTTGAAACTAGTAGATCAACAAATACAGGTCCACACAAGAGAAAAACACAAATCCAATAAGAGGGAGGGGCGTGGGGGGAGGGGTTGTAAGTTCTCACCTGATGGGCACAATGTAGGGGTACATGGCACACGACCTGGGTGAAGGACTAAGCTGCAGCTCAGACTTTACTTTACAACAGCAAACAATGTAATCTAATCGTAAGTACCCTCGTATTAATCCAAAAATGAATTAATGAATATATTCAAATTTTTCACTATAAAACATTGCCTTCGACTCAATCTCAATAACTCACAATTGGAAATAGCCCAGTTTATGTGAAAAAATAAATAACTGAACAAAGTGTAAAGTTTTGTGCTTAGACAATTTAGGGTGTATGCAAACTAATTAGTATGTTGTGATTATATGTAAAATGAAATTAAGCATTGGTTTGAATAGTTACACACAGGTTTCTCCAAACTCTTGACTGCCTAATTCGACTTCTGAAAGCCTAATGGAACACAGAACAATTCTTCATCGTGCAGGATTACTGCAGACAATGCTAACATCCTGACACCTGTTCAGCAAATGGCAATGACAGTCCCTAGTGTGATAATTAACAAAATAAACTCTCAAGTTAAAACAAATGACCCTGTAACCCTGACTTAAGCATAACAAAATGGATGCATGTAGCTAGAAACACTTATACCCTCATAAATCTTTAAATTAAAAAAAATTAAATTAAATAAATTCCCCATATCCATGGATTTGATCATCCAGTGCCTATTTGGCATGTGAGTTTTTTTATTTCTAAATGTATTTTTCCTGACTTCCTTTCAACTTTTTCTCCATTTTCAAAATTCTTAAACATCTTAGAGTGCTCTCATAAGTAGATTTTCATGGCTTCTTATCACATTTAGGGGAAGGGATTTCTGATGGGGGAATTTGGGGTATGTGAAATGTTTAGATTACTTGGGGAAGGATGGTAGGTGTGAGGATGGGGGCCTCTTAAATCATGGAACTCATTTATTCAGTGGGAGTGTTTTATTACCAACCACAAGTTTGTCCGTAAGCCAAAGGCAAGTTTTTCTTCTAGTCAGAGGGATCTGTTCCTGTTTGTACTGACTCCCAGCAGGCAAGCTGGTTAGAAGGAACAGGTCGCCAGATGATCCGGGGACCTTTGTTATGGATTCTAGATGCCATTTTGGAGAAGTCGAAAGATTTCTGGAAAGTCTCTTGATTCAGGTGTCTTTAAATGCTGTGTCTGGGTGTCTGGAAGGTGGTTGAAGATTTAACTTCGGCTCTCAACAAACTTGGATGAGATTCCAGCTTCTGCCGTATCCCACCATGTGGCCTCAGCAAGTTAAATTCTTTTTGCATCTGTTTACTTCTCTGTAACGGGGCCAATTGTAATATCTGACTCAGGGTTGTCATGAAGGGCAGTGCCTCAGGTAAAGCACCTGCTCAAAAAATAGTAGCTACTGGAACTAGTAAATCCCTCTGAGGATTTTAAAGTTTAGTTTTTATACCCAGCAGCTATGGCCTTGGCTCCAGCCTTATCATTTTGACATCTTGGCAGGCCTGCCAGCTCCTCCTTTGTTACCGCCTCCTAGTTGGCCATGACAATGACCTTCTAGTTCTCAGGGTTGATTTTTGACCATGACCTTTGACAGTGACCTTGAGCAGGTTACCTCTCAAAGCCTCTGTTTCTTCATCTGGAAACTGTGGATAATTATGTCCCTTCTCCTTGGAGCGGAGTGAGAATAACATAAAGCACCCAGTGTAATGCCCGGCACCCAGAAGGTGTTCAATAAGTGGTTTATGTGCACAGCACCGAGGCTGGCGAGACTGTTACTATGAAGATTCAGTGGAGAGTATGGATACAGAAACGATTTAATACAAAAATCTTGCTTTAGGAATGTATGATATGCTAAAGAGACAAAACCACAGGTCACAGAGGGGACAAGTGAATATGAAACATTATTCTGGTGACAAGCACAGAAATGGCAGAGCAGGGAGGGTGACTGTCCAGTCTGGGGTTCCCAGCAAAGGTGTGTGGAGGAGAAGTCAGGAGAGCGTGGCCAGGCCGGGGAGCCTCTCCTTCGGCCCTGAATGTGGCACAGATGGCAGCATCTTCTTTCTGCGTGGCATTGGCTAATACTCAGTAGGCTGCCAAGTGGGGGAATCAGGGGCCCTCCAGGTGCCACCAGCTATTGGCCTCCCTGTTCAGGCATTCAGCACTGAGGTGGCTTCTGTTTGGCTCCTCTAACCCCTCGGTGTCTATGTCACTTTGTGGACCTAAATGTTTCTTCTGCCTCAGGACTGTGAAGGCCTTATCGTGCGCTCGGCCACCAAAGTGACTGCTGATGTCATCAACGCGGCCCAGAAGCTGCAGGTGGTGGGCAGGGCTGGCACGGGTGTGGACAATGTGGATCTGGAGGCTGCGACAAGGAAGGGAGTCCTGGTCATGAAGTAAGTCTCAGAGGCTGAGGGGAGGGTGGGGGACTGACCAGGTGGAGAGCTGCATCAGGCAGACAGACTTCCAGGGGAGGCCTGGTCCAGGGCAGGGTCCAGACAGGTGGGCCACCCTGACAGCTGAGTGGTTCCCAAGGGTTTTGAAATTGCATCTGTCTGAGTAAAGTTGAAATGTTTCAGGAACCCACTCACCACACAGCCCACTTTGCTCATGGAAAGCCTTGGTTTTTATTGCCCTGTTTACAGATGCCCGACCTTTGCTAGCAGACTAGTGACTCTACACTTTCCTCCTCCTCACTTCCCTGCACGATTCTGGAGTTAAGACCCCAATTTCTCTTTCAGTGTTCCAGCAAGAGGGTCTCCTTCAGAGCTGTTTTTGCAGAACCCCAGGGACAGAGGTCGTGGTCAGCTGCCAGTGCAGGACTGCACCTTTCCTGACATGCAGATGGTGTGGCAAGGCCATCCTCACGCCCCTTCTCTGTCCTCAACTTCCCTCAGGGACCTCATGGTCCTCCGGTCTCTCCAGGGTAGGGGTTAACTGACAAGTCACCTGACTGGGGTCAATATCCCACAGCAGAAATGTTAAACAATAACCCATCCCACATTCTCGCCCAGGACCCGAGGCAGCCACCCCCAGCCCTGCACCTCTGCCCTCTCCCTACACAGCTGTTTACTGAGGACAACGAGAAGCCAGGTGGCTTTGCACGAAGACAGTCTCTGAGAGTCCTCTTATCTTGTACAGAATTTCTTGGCTTTTCCCCCTGCTAGCCTTCATTTCTAGGCATTTAAAGACAAACCCAGTAAGGGATGAAGGAGAGAGAACATGGATGTTAAATTCTTTCAAAAACATGAAAAAGGCCTTTGAGAAAAGAAAAACAGTTTAGTGTGTTGCTACCTGTTCTGCTTTCTGCAAAATGGGCAGTCTGCATCATCTGTCAGTTAGGGCAGGAGGAGGCTTTTCTTTGTTCAGATTTGAGGAGAGATAGGGGACGTCAAGTAGAGATAAAAATATTAGCCTGGTTACTAATCAAGGCCACACTGGGGAAGTCCATGAAGCTGAGTTCTGAATTTGAGACACTTGCTCAGTCATCAGGGGTACAGCTCCAGCAAGATCAGTGGCGTGGAGCAGTGGGGCATCTATGCTCTCTGTGGGCAGGTAGTTCCTGAGGTGAGACAGGGAGAGCAGAGCTGAGCCAGCACAGATCTCCAGGTCCTCCAACGCATTTCTCCTCTGCCTCGGGAGGAGTGAAGCTGGGGAGAGAGAGGCCAGCTGTGCTTCTCTAACAGAGGTCCCCTGCAGGGAAGGGTAAAGCAAGGGGCTTTTCTTGCAGGCCCGGGCTTAGGGCAGGAGGACCTAAGACTCTGGAATAGCAGTATGGGTTCAGGGGGTTGTACTAAGACTGCTAAGCTCAGGGGCAGTAGAGAACACAGCCTGCATGCAAGGTTTTCTCTCGGGGTGGGAGTGGAATACTGGGTCTTGGCCAACTGATGTCCCCTTTTCTTTGATCTTTAGCACCCCCAACGGGAACAGCCTCAGTGCCGCAGAGCTCACCTGCGGGATGATCATGTGCCTGGCCAGGTAAGACCCGGACTTCTCAGCAGGGCCCATCTCCCATAGGCTGATTTTTATCACTTGCCCAGCAGACTAATTCAGAGAAACTTAGTGACCTGCAGACTACTGAGAAACTTCAAGACCACCTCTCCTGTCTCAACATTCATCACAAGGGTTCCCTAGCACACAGAGGCCAGGTGGCTTCTCAGGTATCCAGGGACTGTGTGCAGGGAGGGCAGTGGATACCAGCTGTTGCTTACTAACCAGGAGGAGAAAATAAGAGTGTGTGCGGCACGGTTTTCCTTCTGTTTCTCCTTACACATTTCCCACTCTCCGCACAGACACTCTGCCTTAACAACCCTTGCAAACACTCCCTTATCCGGCTGCCCGGAGCATCTTCTCCATTACATGTCTATATACCCTCTGCTTACCGTTTAAGATTAAGCTCAAGTGTGTCAACTTATCATCCAAGAAGCCCCCTCTGGCTTCCCCAGATGGGCTGTGTCCCTCACACATTCCCCTGCACCCGGGGCTTACCTGTGTCACTGTCCTCCCAAATCTGTATTATAGTAGAACGGAGTAAAAAACTGTTTTGGGAACCCTGGGCCTACCTGTGGATTCATGACACTGTGGAAGGCAAATGGGCAAGTCTCTTGCCCTTCCAGCAGGAGTTCTGGGGGATGTGGGCCTCTGGAGTAGAGGGGACAGCCCAGAAACCCCTCTGTTGTGAATGTGGCCCATAATGTGTGCGTGTCTTACTGTGTTCGGTGGTGATTTGGCAAAGCTGACTGCATTGTGCGCTTCTGTTGGAGAGGCACTTCTGTGGTCAGTGGTGGGATCCTTAAACCAGCAGATCTGGGAAGGTCGCCTTACTATGCTCAAACCTGAAACCTTCTAAGACTGAGAATGCTCCTTCCCCATCCTGGAGACCTGCTTTTCTCCTGCTGGGGGCGGATCTGGGGAGTTAACTCTCTTTCATTCCTCCTGAAGATTTCTACCTGAGGTCTCCAGTATCCACTGATCTTCAGTAGTTGGTGACAGGGGACAGTGGGAGAAAGGAGAGGCAGAGACAGCTCACACAGCATCAGGGTCTCAGCTGGGAGAGGAACTGAGCTGACCACCTGGACCTCCCAGGCCATGCGGGCCGCGTGCTCCTCCCTCTAGAGAAGTACAGAAGCCTGCTGTTGTGGTTTCACTTGAGTAGGGGTCAAGTGCAGCTTTCTATCTACTCAATTACCTCACTTTTTTCCCTGGAGGTGGATGGAGGGTTTGGGAGTCGGGAAAAATTTTCCTCCTATTCCAAGACTGGCTTTATTTAAAGGGACAGGTGGAGCACTGTGATTTAAAGGAAGCTCTTCATTTTCAGCCACTGGTGTTGTGACCTCACTCATCAAGCATGCATCAAAACTCAGAGGCACCCAGTGTAGAAGGCATGGCCCTGCTGTTTGTGCCTCCTCACTTGCTGGGTTCCCTGAGGCTGCTTCCCAGTGGGAAGGTAGAGGAGGGAGGGTACTATACACTAGGCTGGGCAGCTTGGATGGAGAGCAGGCCCCCAGGGCCTATTTGGGGCCTGGGAACAGGTGGCAGGAGCTCCTGAGGTCAGGAGGAAAGGGGGAGTGCACTGCATGTAGGGGTCCCTGTTGTTTTTAGGCCGTTCCCCCTGTAACATATTCCCCCCTGTGAATATTACCTTTCCATATACCCGGGAGTAGGGGTGATGGAGGACTTACCTCGGGGTGCTAGGAAGGGTCTCTCATAACTATTTTTAGGGGCTTAAGTCTGCTTGTAAAGGGCCGCCCTTATTCTGAGGAGGGCAAGTGGCAACACCTCATCTCACTTTCCATGGGTTCTGTGTAAGTTTCATTCTAGATGCAGGCCTTGCTCACTTGCTGGGTTACCTCTGCCACAGAGGAGGGTCTAGTACCTCAGAGTGACCACGGGAACTGTCACCTCTCCAGGTGGGGGCCCCCACTTTTGCCTGCTTTACCTTCTCTTCCTCTTGTCAGTCAGGTTGGCTGCACTGAAGTCTCAGCAGGGCCCTTGCCTGTGTCACGGTCCTCCCCAGTCTGGCCTGGTGAGGACCCCAAAGTGTTAAAAACATGAAGACCTGGGGACTTCCATGACCAGCTGGGTGTATCAGCGTTGGGGGGCGGTGCTCAGGAGTTTCCTATGCCCTGTGGTGTCACATGCACCTCTTGGCACCGTGGAGTCACATGGGCAGAAAAGAGGAAGTGAAAGAAATGTGGCTGCTGTGAGGCATTTGATCAGGCTGGCTTGCCGCGGAAGCCAGTGGCTCCTCAAGGCAAGTCACTGCCCCTTAGTATGTTGGCCCAGAGCAGCGAGGTGGGCTTGTCCCCAGGAGGCTGGTTACTCACGTCTGTTGTACTGTAAGATCACAGGACTCTGTGATGTGGGGGCCTGTCACCCCAGCCTTACCCTCAGATGGCAGTCTGTGCCCTGGTGACGAGTGGATGTGGAACAATGGTTACTGGTTGCCATGAAGTGAAGGGAAGAACGGAACTTTGGGAGCTCCCTTTTTAGCATGACACATCATCACACTCACTGACTGAATTTTTTGGTTGGCAGAAACGCCTGCATTTCAGTACCTAGGGGACAGATGGTGGTGAGGATGCCTTTCCTGGCTTTGATCTGTTTAGGTACTTACAGCTGGGGGAGGCTGGGGAGCTGTTCAACCATGGTGCCTCCTTCCATGAAGTTGTGAACTTGAGAGGAGCTAATATGTGACTGAACGTTTCTTACAAGATGTCTAAATTAGAGAAGGTGTGCCTTAAACATTATTTCACGTCCCTCCCCTTTTTGCCTCCAGAGATATCTTGATGACCCACGTCACACTGATATACCTTAGCCTTTGACCCCTAACTTTGCTCTAATTGCTAGTTCTTCTGTCCTCCAGAAAACACACATGGAGACTCAGACCTCCATATGAACCACAGGCTGTGAGAGTGTGTGTGTGTCTGTGTTTGGTCGTGGGCCAGGAAGGTGGGATGGATGTTCAAAGTGTCATGACCAGGCATTCAGGACAGAATGGAAGTGCCTGGACTGTAACACCCGCCCACCCCAGGCTAGCCTAAGACCTTTATGGCTTAAGGGACACTCAAGAAACAATGAGTAATCAGGGAGAAGACATTGTAGGTTGTGGTCCTGATGAGATGGGAAGATGAAAGCAATTCCTTAAACTACTGAAGCACTTAATGTCACCGGAGTCACCCAATAGCCCACTCAGTTGTCCCTGCAAACTGGGAAGACTGACAGTTGCCCAGAGGAGAAAACTGTCCCAGCATCGCCCTGATTGGTACTTCAGTAGCTGAGGCGGAATTGGAACCTCCTCCCAGACTTGGCTGCAGATAGAAATCCCAGGCTGCCCAAGTCAGCCCGAATCCCAAAGATTTCCCTCTGCTACCCTCCTTTACTCCCTCAGTATTGATATTCCTGAACCTGAACCCCCAGACTCCCATCAGAACGCTCAGAGTACCTGAGCCTGGTTCCTGGGGCAGTGACAGTCACAGGCAGTGGCTGCTCAGGCCAGATACTACGCCTAACTTCCTGGACTGGTGGGGGTCCAAACAGGCCTGCTCATCCTGCATTTGTCCCCTCAGGCAGATCCCCCAGGCAGCGGCTTCCATGAAGGACGGCAGATGGGAGCGGAAGAAGGTGAGCAGTGGCTTTGCCTCCTGCCTCCTGGGCTTGGGGGTCCCAGGGCCACTGGAGGCGCTAACATCAGCTTCTTTGCCCATTTGATTGCAGTTCATGGGAACGGAGCTGAATGGAAAGACCCTGGGAATTCTGGGCCTGGGCAGGATAGGAAGAGAGGTGGCCACCCGGATGCAGTCGTTTGGGATGAAGGTAAGAGGTTGCTGGACCTCTTAGACGTGGCCCTTTCTGTAGCAATTTTGGAAGAAGCAGCTTGGCTGACGAGAAGCCAAAGGCTTTGCTCTGGGAGATTTGACCATCATTTAGGAAGAGAGAGAATATTGACCTACTGATCTGGACAACTGGGCTCCAAAGCTGAGAAAACTGGGAGGACCTTCTGTCCTTCAGCCCTGGAGGCGGTGGTAACCCCATGTCCCAGTGGACCAGAGTGTCCTGCCGGTCCCTCCCTCTTGCTTCTAGGGCTTCCTGGTTTTGCTGTCTGCAGGACAGAGTGATTGCCCACTTATCCTTCTAGTTTCCCTCTGTATTCCAGGAAAAGATTTAAAGGCCCTTGTTTGGACACTGTGACGCAGTTTTAGAGCTGGAAGACCTCACATGTGTCTCGGAAGTCACACCTGACTCCTGCCTCCCAGCAGGGCACTGCCTTTTCCTACTGCAGGAGCTCAGTAGGCTTCTGGCTGAGGGAGGGCTGTTATCAACAGCAGTGCCATCCTCATGGGCCAATCTAGGAAATTTTGCAAACTAGGAGAGGCCATTAAGCCAAGACAGGGTATCTGCAGGGCTGCCCAGGTAAACCAAAGAGATGGGCAGCTCAGAAGAGGGCTAGTGGCATCTCTATGTTCTGTGTGGCTGTTGAGGCTGCAGCCAGGGAGGCTTTAGTTAAACACTGAGGCAAAGTTTGACAATCAGATCATCTCAGGTCTAGAAAAATGTACATGTTGCTGCTATGAAATTGTCCCTTTCTCCCCATCTTCCTACCCTCTTAGAGTTAAAAGGGTCCTTATAGGTGATTGCCACCCAGAACGTGTAAGCCCCGGGACTATAGCAAATGGATGGAAGTGAGACCCAGATGGGTGTCCTCTTGTACACAGTGGACATCTTCCTCTTCCTCCTGCCCCCACCCCCATCTCATTGAATTTAGTGAGTCGACTGTCTGTCCTAAACCTCAGCTCTGGGGGGTACCAGCTGTATTCTTCTAGGTCCCTTGAGAGCAACATATGACTCAGTGGGAGCCCTGTGAAACAAGCCACAGCCCTGCCCCCTCTGTGCAGGGGTAGTGGGTGGCCATAAGCCCCCAGAGCACTTTCTCCTTCTCCCTCTTTTGTAAGGGCTCAAAGTCAAGGCTTAGCCCATGGAGAATTCTGATCTTCTAAAAGCAGGACTTAGGGTTAAGCAACACTAGCAGCTCATGTGCCCAAATTGGTGAACATTTCACTGATGAAGTAGTGACTTGAAGGTGGGCTCTGGGCCAGTGGCCATCCACGGCTCCCACCCTCCCTCTCTGTGGCCCCCTTCCCCAGGACTCCCCTCCCCTGTGGCCCCCTTCCCCAGGGCTCTCCTTTCCTGTGGCCTCTATCCCTGGGCATTTCCTACCTGTGCTGCTGCCACATACCAAACTTCTCTGGATCAGGGAACACTCATTTCCAAGGAGACTGCGGCAGTGACTTAAACAGACACAAGCCCACTTTGTCCTGAATAATCGAGGTGCTAGGTAAGCTTGTCTGTTCATCTGGCACCACTTGCCTCTCAGCCACTGCTCCCGACTGCATCCAGAGATATAGGGGCACGTGGGGCATCAGGAAGCGGCTGGCACCTCCTAGGCATGTGTGTGGCTCAGACGGACACGTGGAGCTTGCTCATCTCAGTGTTCACTGTGGCTTTTCAAATGTCTGCCCACATGCTTGCCCCTCCAGAGCTGCCTAGACTGATCATTCTGGAGGGTCCAAGTGGCCTGGCCCCCCTTGTTCGGCTGCTTCACTTGGCCTTATGCTCTGCCACATTTTGGGGTCCAGATGAATTTTGTCTCAGGGCAGAGAGATCACCAACCTGCATCATCCAAGCTTCTGCAATGTTCTAGCACTTGTGGAGAGCTAGATTTTCTAAAGGGAAAGGAAAAGTCTTGAACAAATTATGAAAGAGATAGCTCATGCACCTGAGACGGGAAACAGTGATCAGTGCGTATTAAATACAGCTACTGCAAATGAGCTTTCTTCTGTCTTTGAAACCTTTTTTTTTTTTTTTTTTTTTGAGACAGAGTCTTACTCTCTTGCCCAGGCTAGAGTACTATGGCCTTAGCCTCACTCATGGCAACCTCAAACTCCTGGACTCAAGCAATCCTCCTGCCTTAGCCTCCCAAGTAGCTAGGACTACAAGGACCCACCACAATGCCTGGCTAGTTTTTCTATTTTTAGTAGAGATGGGATCTTGCTGTTGCTCCGACTGGTCTTAAACTCCTGAGCTCAGGTAGTCCACTCTCCTCGGCTTCCCAGAGTGACATAGTTAATACTCAAGAACACAGAACCAGGACTGAAAAGATAGAGGAAGGCCAGCAAGCCTGGGCACCCTACAGGAAATCTAACTAGAACACATGGGGCCAGAGGCAACTTGACAGATTTTGAATGTAGAAACATTTGTCAAAAACTTTTCTCGCGGAGGAGGGCCTTGGTTGACAGCAGAATGATCTGGTTAATAGCAGCATGGGAGATAGAAAAGGTAATGTGACTTTTGGCAGCATTAACAGGAATATGGCTTCCAGGGCAGGGGAGTTGATGTCCGTCACTGCAGTGGGGCCTGCTGGTGGCCTGAGTCATGCAGGCCTTGTGTTCAATCTGTACTGCTCCTCTGTGGGAGACTTTTCCTTAATAGTGTCACTGAACACCAGGCTGTAACCTTAGGGACACCACCCATCCATGCCAGCATGTTCCCTAGAATGTGTTAACAGGCCCAAGCCAGTCAGGAGCTGAGCTTTATGCTTTCTTATCAAGATTTTCCATGAGGGAGCAGACCAGCATCTCTTAACAGTTTGTTTGCAGCCAGGGTTGAGATGAATCTGACTTTAGTTCAAAAGGATGAACATTGAACCCAAAGCACCGGTTGTCACCAATTCTTTCAGGTCCAGCTAATGTTTACTGAGGTCTACTGTGTCAGTTCCTGTGCTCCCAAGGACCTGCAGGTCAATATTATTATCTCAGGTTTACAGATAAGGAAAGTGAGGCCTGGAAATGTATGTGATACACAGAAGCAATACGGCTAGTGAGTGGGGCATCAGTCCCTGACTTCCCGTCGGCTGCTCTTTGCCCTGCGTGGCAAGGCCACTGCTTTCATTCATGATCCATAATGATGATCGTGACCCGTAATGGTCCCTGAGCCTTCTCACTGTGCTTGGGGCAGATGTTGGCCAGGACAGGCAGCATCTATCTCAGTCTGGCACCTGGAATTCATACTGCCCCAGTCCAGTGTGAATTTTCACTCTTCTCAGAGCCTCAGGTTCTGACAAGGTGCCTTAGGAAATGGGTGGGAGCAAGGAGGGACCCACACAGACAGCAGGTGGTAGGACTTTGGGCCTTCACCTCTGCAGCTTTGGATTGATCTATTTTTACACTGGGTTTCTGTTTAAGATTTTACTGCAGAAAAAGGGAGAGTTCTGCTGCTAAGCCAGAAAACTTGGCAACGGGCTGGGACACAGGCGTGACAGTGGGGTTCTTTATTGGTGTCCCTGTAACATGAAGGCCTCCTTGCTCACTCATGTGCTCTGCTGAGCCAGCAGGGCCCTGAAGCTGGGGTGTCATCCTCCCAGGGCTGCCTCCCACAGCACCAGCCAGGAGGCACTCCAGACTACTGCTCAGAAAGCTAGGTTTCTATTGCCTCAGTGCTAAGAGTCTGTCCTGGGACCTGGATGGGGGAATCCCTACACTGGTCTTTGAATGGTATGAGCCCAGAGGTGCTCCAACTTCTGCAGATCAAGGCACCTGAGTCTTTCTAGGACACATTAGTACCCTGCCAGGGACGTCCATGTCATCTGGGCCTGATGTCACACTTTCCACCTACCCTGCATGGTCTCCTGGCTGTAAGAACCCCAGCTCCTAGCTGAGTTCAGCTCCTTCTGCCCTGACTCACGCTAATGACGAGTAAGGACAGGGGCTTTCTGAGTTGCATTCCTTCCCAGCAGTTGTCTACAGACACATTACATTGTCTGTGAAAGAAAGGAGCGGGGTTGGTGCCTCACTGACACCCAGGGAGGTGCTCACCTGCTCCCCAGGAACTACCCCCAGCCCTGGGCTCCTGCCTGAGGGGCTGGACACAGCCTGTCAGCCCTTCCTCCTGCCCAGCGACCGCGCTCCGAGAACTCACCTAGTCAGGCCCTGGTCTCTCTTGCTGTGCCCTTCCTCCCTGTGCCACGTGAGAAGAAATACACTGGATCAGAGATGAACAGCCCATTGTTCCCACTGGCCTCAGAGCCAGTGGACAAAGGAGACTGGTGAAAACAAGGGCAGCGCTCCGGCCTCCCCCTGGGACACTTGCTTCTTCCTATGATGCATGAGCAGGGTATATCCCAGGAGGTGGCCATGTCTGAATGGACCCTTTGGTGCTGTGAGCCAGGGGTCCTTATAGGCTGTGGCAGATGGGGGCATCTTTCCCCCCAAACCCCCAACTAGGGGAGAAGAGCCCCTTGGATTCCTTGTTCCACCAGGTTAAAGATGCAAAGCATGGTCCAGAAGCTTTGCCTTGTAACCATTTTCAGTTTCTTCCCTAGAAGTACTGACTTTGAAACAGAGTCCTTCTCTCCATTATGTTTTAAAGTCGCTTTTATGTTTCTCTAATTCAGAAATAATTCATGAACTGTATAGTAGAGAATGTAAAAAGCATGGGAAAATGCAAAGGAGGAAAATTATTCCACCACTCAGAGAGAAGCACTCTTAAAGCCTTGTGTGCTGTTAAGTTCTTTCTGTTTGTTTTTGTTTAATCCTGAGCCAGCTCTGAACATTGCCCTCTCAGGGTTTAGGGTAATTCCTCTTCAAATACTGTTGCATTATGGAAGGTTAGAGTAGGGATGAATGAACGCATCCATCAGTCCAGGTCCAGAGGGGGATGACTTGTGCCTGTGCACACAGCTGCCCGTCACTGAGACGAGACACAGGCCCAGGTCTCCTGACCATCGCTCTCCTCCTCTGCCCCACTCCTCTCCTCTCACCTCACTTCCGCTCTCCCTGTGGAAACACGCGGTCCACCTGTCCGTTTCCCAGGCCTATGCCCCCCTCTCCCTGGCTGCATCCACCATCTCTTCTTTCTCTGCCCTGTGACACGTCACTGCTCCCATGTCTAGCCACACATGAGGTACTTGTGTGTGTATGTGTGTGGGGGGGTTAGAATGTGGGGAGACTTCCCCTGGAGCTCTGGCCGTGCCCCCTCCCAGTTGAGGGAGCCCAGCTTTCTATGGCTCTAAGGCAGACAGAGAATAGCACCAGACTTATTTTGTCATGGGAATTAAAGTGGAGAATTAAATTATGCTTGATGGTTTGTTGTTATGGATACATAGACCTAACATCCAGTATTAGTGATTAGTAATGCCACATCCTCTCTCTCTCTGGCTTCTGACCAGACTATAGGGTATGACCCCATCATTTCTCCAGAGGTCTCGGCCTCCTTCGGTGTTCAGCAGCTGCCGCTGGAGGACATCTGGCCTCTCTGTGATTTCATCACTGTGCACACGCCTCTCCTGCCTTCCACAACAGGTAGGTGTGTCCCCAGCATTAGTGTCAGTCACAGAAGCCACGACAAGTGACTGTGGCCCTCAGTCTGGGCCTTCTGCAGACACTGGTGGGCAGGGGTACCCTGGGTCCTGCAGGGCACAGTGCTTTGATAGATGCCCCCCCCACACGAAATGATAATATGGCTAAAGGTGTTAGGGTGTTCTAAACTGAATCTCACCAGAGCCAGAGCATCCGAGAGGGAAGCAGGGGCACAGAGAGGCTGTGCAGGAAGGGCGGGCCCCTGGCTGGCTGGGGTCAAGCAGAGTCTTCACTTTCTTCCAGGCTTGTTGAACGACAGCACCTTTGCTCAGTGCAAGAAGGGGGTGCGCGTGGTAAACTGTGCCCGCGGCGGGATTGTGGATGAAGGTGCCCTGCTCCGGGCCCTGCAGTCTGGTCAGTGTGCTGGAGCCGCGTTGGACGTGTTCACAGAAGTGAGTGTCATTCAGCTTTGGTGTTGGGTGGAGAGGAGAGATGAGGAGAGGGGCCAAGCCTGACGTTTATAGAAGGCCTTTAACCTACTGCCACTAGTGTCCACGGTGAACAGGTAACAGTTGTGTTCCCATGAAATCACACGTGTGGTTTGAGGAGCCCTTAAAGAGCTTGGTACAGAGGCGCTCTCCATCTGTGTGTTGCTTTCTGCGAAGCTCAAGTTTTAATTGGCACCTAATTCCTGGTCACAGCCCATTCGGACTACTGCCATATTGATAAAGACAGAGGTGCAGGTGAGTTTTGAGGTTGAGGATTCGGGGTAGGGAGAGAGGTCCCTGATGGAAGTGCAATCCCAAGGCCAAGGCAATGTTCCCGCCAGTGTCTACTGACATCCCCTTCCCTCCTTCTCTTCCTGGGGAGGGACGGAAGCCTGAGAGTACTGGCAGAGAGTGGGAGAGGCCCAGCTCCCACCAGACCAGTGGGGAAGAGTGCGCTTCTGTGCAGTACGGTGGCCCCTCTCCTCAGAGTCCCGCCCCTGGCATCAGGCCTCCTGTGATGCAGCGGAAAGAACCTAGACTCTGGATGGCCTTGGCAAGTGACTGGCCCTCTTTGAGCCCTTGTGGCATGAAGGGCCACTGGAGGTGGGATGGAGTTGGGCAGCCTGTCCCTGAGAGCAGATCACACATGTCTGTGTTGGGTGCCCGCCAGGGGCAACAGGCATGCTTATAGCCCATCATGACACACTGCAGCCTGTAGCTGGAATGCAAGGGTAGACTTGGGGAACAGCCAGTGGCAACAACCTCCTATGTTAAAGGTACATAATCCCCACAGTAATGTTTCAAGGGAGATAGTACTGACCCATTTCATAGATGAAGAAACTGAGAAGTTTGCCCCAGGGCATCTAGGTGGTAAGTGGAGGAGGTGAGATTTGAGGCTGGTCCACAGTTGCTACCCCATTCACTCTGCTGTGATGGAAGGTTCACAAGGAGGCTGGTTACCAAGCGAGGAACCACTGGCAAAACAGAAGCAGAAGGTGGCAAGGCCTCTGCCTATCTTCCCTCCAGGTTCCCTTATGGCCTGGGACGGCTCGAGAGGGTCTGGTCAGCTCATAGCCACTGATCTAGAAGTGTCTCTTCCTTGACAGGAGCCACCACGAGACCGAGCCTTGGTGGACCATGAAAATGTCATCAGCTGTCCCCACTTGGGAGCCAGCACCAAGGAGGCCCAGAGCCGCTGTGGGGAGGAAATTGCCATCCAGTTTGTGGACATGGTGAAAGGGAGATCTCTAGCGGGGGTTGTAAGTATCACCACCTGGGGCCATGGGCCCGAGGTTGGAGGGAGGGGAGGGAGAGCTGTGGGGAATGGTGACCATGGTGGGTGAAAGGATTTGGCCCTGGGAGCTGAAGATAAGGGACTCTGCTTCAGTCAGCACATCTGGGAGGAGGTGGGCGGGAGCTGCCTGTCTCTAGCCTTGATAGCTGAGGCCTTGGCAGCACAGCCCGGCTGAGTTCTGTTATCCTGTAGTCTCGCTGCAGAGATTGTGGCCCTTCCCAGAGCCCAGTCTCTAGAGAAAGGCTCCTTTGTTCCCCGGGCATTGGGGGTTAGAGAGTGTTGCCTGGACAACTGGGTGCATTCGTGGGGGTATGGTGGGGGCCGGCGGCCTGTGGAGATAGCCCCCATGGGGCGTTTGCACCCCATAAACTCCCCAGAGCACCCTTTCTGCCACAGATCTCGGGCCCTGCAAGTGCAGCATGAACCCTCCTGACCAGCTGGCCCCCTACCCTCCCCAGTCAGGGCACAACGTCCCTACATCTTGTCCTTGATGTGTTCTCTCCCCTTGGCCCTTTCCCGGCGTGTGCATCTCCTCTGAGCTTAGCCTGACGTCTGTGTCAAGTCCTGACTCTTTCCTCCTTTGGACATCCAGTAGGCACTAGACACTGTCATATCCTGGCAGGGATGCAGAGGTGACTGAGGATGGGCTCAGCAACTGCTTCGAGATACCTGCTTGGCCTTTCCAGCTCCCTCTCATTTCTTGAGTTAATCAACCACATTCTCTGTTGTTAAAGTTCCACACGTTTCTCTCTTTCTACTTTTGTCTCTGAGGGCAAGAAACATGACTGGAGCTTCTCTGAAGCTCGCATGGCTGGACCCGGAGCATTTATGTGGTACTCTAAAACAGTAGCACATGGGGGTGGGGGCTCCTGGGCCCCTGGCTGGCCCTCAGCCTGGAGATTTTCACTGTCAAGAACAAAGCTGTGGCTGAAGAGAGCAGGCTGTTTGTTCTGCCCTCCCACCTTTGGATGGGTAGCCCGGCTCTCCAGGCCACTCTGCCCTCTCTAACTCTGTCGCAGCAGGGAGAGCAGGAAGCGGCCTCACTGTATGTTCCCATTGCCAGCAGGCACCAGCGGCATCTGGGGCTGGTCCTGAAGGAGACTCCTTTCTTTTTTCTTTTCTTTCCTTCTTTTTCTTTTTTGATGGGGTCTCCCTCTGTCACTCTGGGGTTGAGTGCCACAGCAACCTCCAACTCTTGGGCTCAGGCAATCCTCTTGTGTCACCTTACCAAGTAGCTGGACTACAGGTGCCCACCACTACACCCTGCTAGTTTTTCTATTTTTAGTAGAAATAGGGTCTCACTCTTGCTCAGGCTTGTTTGGAACTCCCAAGTTCAAGCATCCCACCCACCTCAGCCTCCCAGAATACTAGGATTACAGGCATGAGCCACCATGCCCAGGCTGAAGGAGATTCCTTAATATACATTCTATCAAGTGAGACCAAGAAATGTCCCCATCTTACCAAGGAGGTAAAATCTCTTGATCAAAAAAACTAAACTGAGGTACCTTTAATTATCCATTCGACGTGGCCAATGGTTTTAGAGTAACCATTTACAAAGAAAGACATTCTTGGTTCAAGTCTATTATATATATATTGATTCCCAAATAACTGAGACTGTGAGTGTGCAACCACCACCCCTGATTTTTTTTTTTTTAACTTTTGTAGAGATGGGGTCTCACTATGTTGCTAAAGTTGGTCTTGAACTCCTGGCCTCAAGCAATCTTCCTGCTTCCACCTGTTAAGACACTTGGTATGACAGGCATGGGCCATCACACCTGGCCTCAATTCTGTTCTCTAACTTTAGATAAAGAATAATATTAGGGGGCAGTGCCTGTGGCTCAAAGTAGGGCTCCGGCCACATATGCTAGAGTTGGCAGGTTCAAACCCAGCCCCAGCCAAAAACTGCAAAAAAAAAAAAAATAATATTAGGAATGATACGAGGATCAAGTTAGTGTCCCAAAGCATCTGAATCCTCCCTGGAGTTCTCCTGCATGTTTTCTAGAGAAGACTGAGAACTTGCCTTCCCTGGGCAGACCGGGGATGAGCAGTACCCCAGGGCAGGGTTCTGCAGACCCCACATTGAAGCCAGAGAAGTGAGGCAGGCAGCCTGCCCTATGGGGCCTCTAAGTGGCTCACCTTTCCTCTGCCTGTGGCGGGCCCTCAGCCCCGCCAGCTGGAGCAGGGAGTCCCAGGTTTCCCCTCTGCAGCTGGGCTTTCTCTCCTTCCACTTCCCAGCTCTCTACTTTCTCTCTGTCCCCATGGAGAGAATGAAGTGGCCCTGCAGCGAGAAGTCCTCACGCCCACCACCTCCCGCACAGCAGGGACTCAGTGTGGGAAGTCCTGCTTCAGCCCCCATTTCCAACGCCGTGATTCTTCCAGTGATAATATTTATGAAAACAGAGAAACATTTCTGTTTTCTTTTAATTGTATCTTGCCACTGCCTGTTTGACTTGCATCAAGCCCCGGGTTTCTCCTTACAGTCTTCTTAGATGGTTGTCTTCACAAGTTGCCTCAATAAAAGGGACCAAATACCTCACTGAGAGTCAGGGCTTTTTTCTTTTCTTTTTCCTTTTTTGTTTTTGACAGAGTCTCAAGTTGTTGCCCTGGGTAGAGTGCTGTGGCGTCACAGCCCACAGCAACCTCAAACTCTTGGGCTTCAGTCATTCTCTTGCCTTAGCTTCCCAAATAGCTGGGACTATAGGCCCACCACAACACCTGGCTTTTTTTTTTGTTGTAGTTGTCATTGTTGTTTGGCAGGCCTGGGCCGGATTTGAATCCACCAGCCCCGGTGCATGTGGCTGGCGCCCTAACCGCTGAGCTACAGTGCCAAGCCAGCCAAGCCATTTTGTTTCGTGTTTTCTTTTTTTCTCTCTTTTTTTTATTAAATCAAAACTGTGTACATTAATGCATTTATAGGGTACAATGTGCTGATTTTATAAGACCATTTTGAACCACAGAAATTTTGGCACAGAACAAGCTGGCTCTTATCAGGCTACTGGCTAGGACCCAGACAACCAGACCCTAGACTTACAACTTCAGGAGGATATACAGGGTGGCCATAAAGTTCATGTGCAAGTTAAATAAATTTAGATAAATCGCACACGAACTTTATGGCCACCCTGTATATGGGTGTCTTCCCCCACAGCTTCTAGCAGGGCTCACAGTGGACTTCGTGTGGATTGATGTTTAAAGTGTGATAGGATCATCAAAACTTTATGATAGTTGTGTTTTGTTTGGGGAAGTTTTTTGGTTTCTTTTTTCTTGAGACAGAGTCTCACTCTGTCACCCAGGCTAGAGTGCTATGGCATCATACCTCACAGCAACCTCAAACTCTTAGGCTCAAGTGATCCTCTTGCTGCAGCCTCCTGAGTAGCTGGGACCTCAGGTGCCCACCAAATGCCCAGCTAATTTGTCTATTTTTGGTAGAGATGGGATCTTGCTCTTGATCAGGCTTTTCTTGAACTCCTGAGCTCAAGTGATCCACCTGCCTCAACCTCCTAGAGTGCTAGGATTATAGGCATGAGCCACCATGGGCCTGGCCTTGTGATAGTTGTTTATAGAGTTTAGTGACAAAGTGAACACTCACTTAAAAAAAAGAAGTTAACTGATGACTCCATACTGAACCTCAGAGTCAAAGCATTCTATAATAGACACACTCTTATTTGACAATGAGAATGTTATTTTTTTGCATTATTATCATTATTATTGCTCAATATTTCACTGCAGCAATCATCTGATTTCTTTTTTGAATGTATTTATCTTCGTTCATTCTTTACGATGTTTTTGTTTGTAGTCCTTATCTTAAACATTGTTGTTATTATTAAATTTTAAGCCTTTTTGATTTTGTGAGGGCAAAGAGTGGAAACCAAATAAGCACATGTATATGTATAGAGAAAATAAAAAAATAAAAATAAATAAAATTATACTGTTATGAAATATTAAAAAAAAAGTATAAATGAAGACAAATTAGGAATGCCATCCCAGAAAGCCAACCCATCACTCTACATGCTCGTTGTCTGTGACTCCTCATAGTTTTTATGTCAAATGTTTTATGACAGCACTCATGTTTTACCCACATTTATCGTACTGTCAAAGCCTCCCCCGGCACAGCAAAAATAAGCCTTTTGCAGGGGGCTAGGGTTGACACAGTTCATGGAAGGGGGCAGTTTGAGGGGTCCTAGCCCTGTGTGTCCATTTCTGGCTCCACTGCTCTCATCTGTAGGAAAAAGTTGTTGTCTTCTTGTTGGGGACCGATGGCCATGGTCACCCTCGAGGCACCCAAAACGTGGGTGGCCCTGTGCCTTCTTTGCTCCACAGGAGGCTGAGTCTTGTTGCACACCCTTGCCATGGGAGCTGCACTGACTCCCTTTTCTGACCTCAGCCTTGCTCCCCTCTGTCTCCAGGTAAATGCCCAGGCCCTCACCAGTGCCTTCTCTCCACACACCAAGCCCTGGATCAGTCTGGCAGAAGCCCTGGGGACACTGATGCAAGCCTGGGCCGGATCTCCCAGAGGGACCATCCAGGTGGTGACACAGGGTGAGCTGAGGACACTGCAGAGGGAGGGAGAGAGAGGGAGGAGGGCTCTGCCCCTGCCGATGTATCTGCTGCCAGTCACAGGGCTAGTCTCGGACATGACATGGCCCCTGCTCTGAATGTACCCCGCTACTGAGGGTGGGTAAAGTGGGAGAGACATAAAAAGTCACCAGGAGGGTGTATTTTATTTTCATCAGCTGTGTTTATGCAGTATTTTAAAGATGTGCATGTTTTGGGTGCAATAGAGACTCTACAGGGGAGAAGAGTTTTGTGCAAGGGGTGGAGGGAGTCCCCAGTTAAACAGGACGTGCACTTCTGGTTTTGACCCTGTCACTAACCTGCCGTGTGACTTTCCCTTTCCGGAACCTTGGCCTCCTCACTTGTCTAGTGAGCATTAGTGGGTGCACGAGCCCCCTGAGGTGGTGGGGATAGCCTGTGCTCTGTGACACACATGGGTGGGCTATTGGGCAGTCTGGTTGTCCTTGGTTGTGCTCGGACAAGGAGTGGGAATGACGGCAGTGCCCGTGGTCCACCCTCTGGGCAGCCGAGCAGGCTCTGGCTGCCTCTGTCGTGGAGCCAGCACTATGCAGATGTGGTTGAGTGACCAAGGAGGGCTCTGGTTCCCGTAACCCTCCCTGGTGGAGCTTATCCCCTTCCCCACTGACCACGGGGTATCTCACACTGGGCAGAGACTGCAGGGTGGGGGCAGCATCAGTAGTGCCAGGGAGTGCAGGGCCTTTGGCCCCCACTGGCCCCAGAGGAAACAAGGCCGGGAACTGGGCAGTGGATGTTCCTTTCTGCTGTCGTTTCCTGGGGCTGGCAAGGGTCTGAGCTCCAGGTAGGGAATTTCCCAGTGTCCCCTGGGAGAATGACAAGCTGACCTTGTAGCTAAGCTGCTGAGGGCAGGGTGGAGCAGGGAGTGGAGATGGGCTGAGGACAGGAGAGAAGCTTCTCAGGGTGGCTAGAGTAACTAGGGTTTCCTCGCTTGGGCAAGAATTTTGTCTCCCTCTGAGCCCCCTGAGATTAAGTTGGACTCCCAGGGCCAGGCTGGGGTGGGGGTACCCCCGGCAGAAAGGAGCCCATAGCCCAGAGCTGGGTGCCAGTGGCCCCTGTCCCTTCTGTGGTGCTCAGCAAACCATGTAGTTTCTGTTTGTCTCCAGGAGCGTCCCTGGGCAATGCTGGGAGCTGCCTAAGCCCTGCCGTCATCGTTGGCCTCCTGAAAGGGTCTTCCAAGCAGGTGGATGTGAACTTGGTGAATGCCAATCTGCTGGTGAAAGAGGCTGGCCTCAAGGTGTGTCTCCACCTCTGCCTGCAGGCACTGGTCTTCTCCCACGGGTCCAGAACCCTCCAACACCCTGCTCATTGAGTGGAGTCCTGGGTGTAATTCCTGCCCTCGGCCCTGCCACCCGGGAGAGGCAGCTTCAGTCTCTCCTTCTGCAAAATGGAGACACTGCTTGTCTCTAAGTGCTGCAGAGTGAACTAGAACTCACGAACGTGCTTTGGGTGTGAGCTGCTCTGCAGCTGAGGAAGTTGACCAGCTAGCATGCAACTGTCACAACCTGGGTCTGTGTTCCATGCTCCTCAGGTCATAGCATCTGGTTTCTTGGTTAGCGTGCAGACCCTGGGAGCAGGCCACACTCCTCTGCTGCCACTCACAGCTCCCGTTGGCACCTTCCCCTCTGGATCCCTGTTAAGTTTCAATTCTGTTCTCAGCCAGTGGGAGCTGGAGGGAGCAAGCCCAGGCAGGCCTCTGATTGTGTGCAGGGAGCTGTGTGTAGGAGCCGGAAGGCCCAGTGGATGCCAGCCAGCAGCTGCGTCCTCTGCCCTGCCTCCCTCCTGCTTTTACTTGTGCTTGGCAGGTCTTGCTGTGCCTTCCCATTAGGGAGTCACCGGCGGTCCCAGGAGGCTGATACTCAGGGTCACAGGGATTGGCCCATTGGCCTTTCCCTTTAGGTCTTGAATTGCTGAACACATGCCCTAGGCTGGAGCCCAGCGTGCCAGTGATCAGCCTGAGAGAGGGCATGCGTGTGGTGCAGCTGGGAGGAATAACCGTCACCTTGCTTCTCCCTGCAGGTCTCCACCTCCCACAGCCCTGCCGCCCCAGGGGAATGCCTGACCCTGACCGTGGCCCTGGCAGGTGCCCCTTACCTGGCTGTGGGCTCCGTGCAGGGCACCACACCTGTGCTGCAGATGCTCAATGGAGCTGCCTTCAGGCCAGAAGTGCCTCTGTGCAGGGGCCTGCCCCTGCTGGTGTTCCGAGCCCCACCCTCCAACCCCGCAGTGCTGCCTACGGTGATGGGTGAGGAGGGCCTGTGGCCAAGGGTGGGGTCTGCCCTGGGGTTGGGTCCTGTTTACTTTCTGCCTTCTTCAGCTCCTCCTCATGCCTCAGGCATCTCTAGAGCTGTGCCATACCAAAGGTCTGTCATGATAGTTTCCAGAACATTCAGGTGTTGAATATTGAATTCAGAAGGCGAGTGCTTTATCCAAAGTCACAGAGCAGTGTGGCAGGTGTGGAAGCTGGTGGGGCTGTGGGTTCCCAGCTTGCTGCATTACACACACTGTTTGGACCAGCCACATGTCAGGAGCTCAGCGAGGTTGGGTGCAATTCCTTCTCCTGCCTGCAGGCCCTAGTGGCTACAGTAAGGCCTGTGAATGCCTCTCCTCCAGTGGTCGTGGGTATGTTGGGCCTGCCCCAGGCCTCTCAGTCATGGGTTGCTGGGAGTTTTGGAGCACATCCAGATCTGGCAGAGGGTGTGTAGTGTCCCCAAACCCCAAAGGGCCTAATTTCACCATCTTTGCTGGACACCCGGAGTAACTCCCCTGCTCTCCTCTCTTGCCTTTGGCCTGAATAACACGGGCAGTCAGCAAGGCAAGAGCTCCAGCACTTAGTGGCTAGATTGTCCCTTCCCTGCCCTCCCTGAGGTCAGGGTGTTAAAGAGCCTCTGGAATGTTGATAGGAGCTGGGAAGGTGTCCATTGTTCCTTCTGTCTCAGGCCTGTGATTCTAGAATGTCATCCCCCCATTACAAATCTGTCACAGAGGTCAAGCATGGTGGCTTACTCCTGTAATCCCAGCACTCTGGGAGGCTGAGGCGGGTGGGTTGCCTGAATTCAGGAGCTCAAGTCCAGCATGAGCAGGAGCGAGACCCTATCTCTACTAAAAATAGAAAAACTAGCCAGGCATTGTGGTATGCACCTATAGTCCCAGCTATCCTGGAGGCTGAGGCAGGAGGGTTGCTTGAGCCCAAGAGTTTAGGATGCTGTGAGCTATGATGATGCCATGGCACTCTTCCCAGGGTGACAAGGTGAAAAAAAAACAAAAGTCTGATCACAGAGGCCCAAGGCCTGGGACTCTGCTCAAGTCCCTTGCTCCTCCTCGCCCCCCCAACCCCCCGTGCCTTGTGCCAAGCAGGCTTTCTCCCACTTCCAGGCCTCCTGGCAGAGGCAGGTGTGCAGCTGCTGACCTACCAGACTTCAGTGGCCTCGGATGGGGAGGCCTGGCACGTCATGGGCGTCTCATCCTTGCTGCCCAGCCTGCAGGCATGGAAGCAGCATGTGACCGAAGCCTTCCAGTTCCACTTCTAACCTGGGCTCACTGGTCTACGCCTCGGGCTTCTCTGAAGAAAGCTCCCCACTGGTCCCTGGGGAGAGGAGACCCACATTCCTGGGGCTGGATGCTGGCCTCTGGTGCTGCTGCGACAGTCTAGTAAAGAGCCTCCCACCTGCTCCCGTGGCCTCTGTCATCATTATGCAGAAGCGCCACCAGAGGGCATCCACACACAGCTAGGTGCAAGATGGGGGGGGAGACTGGGATGAGCTAGGCACAGGTGCGAGTGCCTGGAAGATGACCTGCCCCTGTCGGTAAGGTTGCTCAGAGGCATTTTTATAGGAACAAAGCTCACTATATTTCAGAATTCTCTGGTTTTTCAGATCTCTTCCATCTGTGATAGGCATGCATATTAATAAGTAAAAATTCCACCAACACTCACAGCAGTACACCCTAAGCACTGGGCTTGGTGCTTTCCTTTAAGAAAGAGTTCAAATCTGACCCCTGTCCCATAGAAGTCTCTGGGTGGAAGGGACAGAACGTACAGAGGTCACTGGAAGCAGTGAGCACTATAACCACAGAGGTATACAGGAGACCTCTTGAGTCCAGAGAAAGAAGTAATTTGAGCTGAGGATGTTGGTGTCTTGGAGATATTTGGAAGGATTTCATAAGGGGAAGAACATATGTAAAGCTGGGGCATGAGAGTATGTGATAGTTTCACCAAGTGCCTTCAGTGTGAGGTGGACAGTTTGTTACTTTTTTTTAAAAGATAACTTTCTTGGCTGGGTACCATGGCTCGTGGCTGTAATCCTAGCACTTTTGAGATGCCAAGGTGGGGGATCGCTTGAGGCCAGGAGTTTGAGACCAGCCTGAGTAAGAGCAAGACCACATCTCTATTAAAGATAGAACAGTTAGCTGGAAGTGGTGATGTGCACCTGTAGTCCCAGCTACTCAGGAGGCTGAGGCAGGAGGATCATTTGAGCCCAAGAGTTTGAGGTTCCAGCAAGCTATGATGAGGCCAGTGCACTCTAGCCTGGGAGACAGAGGATTCTATCTGCTGGTATCCCTGCCAAAGATGACTTTCTTGAAAAATAGGGCAGAAAGGCACTCCTTCACCTGGAAGGTTCACATTTAGTTATTTTTTAACTGAGGATAATGCATTCCTTTCTTGCCATGTGTCAAACAGCATTTGTTTCTGGGGCTCCTGCCCTGGTTAAGAAGGCGTGGCACAGGGCACCTGCTTGGCACTGGCAGGGGAAGGCCCACTGCTGTGGCCTCCTTGGTGCCTCAGTAGAGCTGAGTACCGTAGGAACTCCAAAGGCAAGGCGGCAGCAGCATCTTCAGGGAGCCCAGGGGTGTGTGTGTGTCTGTGTATGTCTCTGTATATGTGTCTCTGTGTGTCTGTGTGTGTCCATGTGTGTATCTCTGTGTGTCTGTCTCCATATATATCTATGTGTGTCTCTGTATAAGTGTCTCTGTGTGTCTTTATGTGTCCATGTGTGTATCTCTGTGTGTCTGTCTCCATGTATATCTCTGTCTGTCTTTGTGTGTCCATGTGTATATCTCTGTGTGTCTGTGTCTCTGTCTATGTGTGCGTGTGTGTGTTATGGCCCTGCTGGAGCAGACCTTGGGCCTGGGTGTAGACACCAAAATCAACTTAGAGCAGCTCTGTGACCTGGAACACAGTGTTTAATTCACCTGCGCCTTTGATTTCTCGTCTGTAAAGGGATAAGATGCTTCTCACAGGATGATTTGCAGGAAGTGCCCAGGGCACTTGGTGATCATTGGTTTCTTCATGCCTACACCTTTCTGAGAGCAGTGAGCAGGTCTCAGTCCTCCATATAGAGCCAACTCCATGAAGCAGAGACCTCTCCTCTCACCCCCCGGGCCCTCAGCCAAGCGTCAGACACAGCCTTCCCTCCTGGGGGAGAAGCACCTGTGCCTCATGTGGCATCTGCTGGGGGGAGGGGCGGTGCTCATCTGAGTCAACTGAGCTGGAAAAGCAGGCAGGCTGAGACTGGAGTTAAAAACTCAGTTAAAAGTTGAGCTCAACTTTCATCCTTTCAGCCTCCTTCCTCAAAAATTCCCTATGCAAAGCACATTCTGTGCACCAGGACAGATAGAAACCCAGATCACCCGAGCATCTCAGAATATCCTAGACATGGATCACATGAGAGGGCATGAGGACAGTTTCACTGCTTTACCTGTCCCTTGGCTGCTCATAAGACCTTGAAGATGACCTCTTCCTGTCTCTGAGGTTGCTCAGAGGCATTTTTATAGGAACAAAGCTCAATATATTTCAAAATTCTCTGATATTTCAGATCTCTTCCATCTGCGATAGGCATGCATATTAATAAGTAAAAATTCCACCAACAGGCACAGCAGTACGTGCTAGGCACTGGGCTGGGTGCTTTCCTTTAAGAAAGAGTTCAAAACTGACTCCTGTCCCATAGGAGTCTCTGGGTGGGAGGAACAGAACATACAGATGTCAGGATTTAAAAGTCAGGATTAATTTAAAAATTAAGCTGGTTTCTTTAGGAGCCTCCATGCTGTTTCATAATGGCTGCACTCATCTCCCTTCTCACCAATGATGTAAAAGTGTTCGCTTTTCTCCACACCCTCAGCAACACGTGTGATCTTTTGTCTTTTTGAGAACAGCCATCTTCACAGGCAGTATCATAGTGATTTTGATTTGCATTTCTCTCATGACTAAGTAGAATGAGCCAGATGCAGAAAGAAAAAATATCCCATGACCTCACTTATACCTGGAATTTAAACCAAAGGAAGGTCAGATACATAAAGATACAGATTAAAACTGGTTGTCAGGGTTAGAGGGGGCAGGGAGGAAAGGGAGGGAATACAGGTCAAAGGATGAACAGTAGCAAATAATGTAGGATGAATAAGCCAAAAGGTCTAATGTGCAACATGAGGTCTATAGTTAATGATACTGTGTTGGGGAGTTTTGCTAAATAAGTAGATTATAGCTGCTTTTGCCCCAGGTTGGGGGATGGGGTAGGGGCATGGATAACTGCATGAGTTCATGATATGTACATATATGTATCTTATAACATCATTCTGTGTACCTTAATATATAGAGCAAAACCTTTACAAATCCTGCTGGTGCTGCCAGGAGGGTGCACTGTGTGTGTGTTACTGTGTGGCTCGTACCACCTAACTTTAAAGCAGAATCGCACTCTTGTGCGTGTTGGCTGGGCAGCAGATGCCCTCTGTAAACTCAGCATTGGAGGCAGGGCATATACCTGGGCCACTCATGGGAAATGCCTCAGAACGGTGACTCCTGGAGCGTTGGTGTTGAGAAACAGGTGTGTGTGTGTGTGAGTGAGATCAGTGTGTCTGATCAGTGTTGTGTGATTAGCATGTGTGTGTGAATCATCAGTGTGTCCCCCTGGGGACATGCAGTCACCTCAGTCAGTGGGCTGAGCCATTCTTCACATCTGTCTCAGTATCACATGTTGAATATTCCCACTTGGGGTGAGTGTGACATGGCTCCAAACTCGCCTAATACTCTACCCTCTCTCCTGCTCTAGGTCCCCCTGGGTGATTTTTTTCCTTGCACGGGGAAGTTCTTCATTTGCATGGGGTCAGTAGCTTTCAGGGGGCAGAAAGAAAAATTATCACATGACCTCACTTATACCTGGAATTTAAACCAAAGGAAGGTCAAATACATAAAGGGAACAAAGGGTCCCTGCATACATGAAGGGATGCTGCCTGAAGCCCCACTCACCCTCTGGATTTAGTCTGGGTTAGTCTGCTGAGTGCTCAGGATGGCACTGGCCATCACCACCATGGCACACGTGCAGCCCTGCCCCCTTGCTGTCCCTGTCCTCACCAGCCTCTACACCATGCCTGAGGTGCCATCCTGAGCACCCTGCAGGCTAACCCGGGCTGGTCGCCAGCAGGTGCAGGGAGTATAGGCAGCATCCCTCAATTGGTCAGCCCCTGATATCCCGGTTGTTAAATATTTTTACCATCATCCCTGGTGTGTCCGAGTGACTGCCTAGTGCAGGCAGGCCTGGCCACAGCAGTGGGTGGCATGGCAGACCTTGTAGCCAGAGTACACAGGGACAGTTTCAGCACCAAGATCCCACAGTGAGCTCCTCTGTGTTTAGAAGGTCAGGCCTCGTGTCCCATACCTCAAGAGCTCAGTTGAATACTGGCTTTTCTCCCTTGGACACAATCACTGCTCCAGAGATCTCGGGAAAGGCATATCTAGTCCTGCCAAGGATGCCAACTGGATTGAAGGCCTAGACAGCTGCGGATGAGGTACAGCCAGCAGAGGGCAGCCAAGAGGGGCTGCTAAACTGGAGCTGTGCTGGTGTGTCAGGGCAGGGTGCCAGGGGCGGGGAGGGCAGTCAGCTGATGCTAGATTAGCTGTGTGCAAATCAGGCCTTACCTCAGGTTTGCTGGCAGCTGTTGTGACATGAACAGCCTTGAGCAAAGCAGTAAAGGGGACAGCCCCGGCTTCTCATTCCCATGTATATCCCCCCACTACCGCCTGCAAGCTCTGTTCCCTGCCAGGGAAACCATTCTATTTCTTCCCAAGTGCCCTTTTCTCGTGGGGGGTGGCTGAGGAAATTTTCTAAAAGGAAATGAACAATGACTGATGTCTTTTACTCTCCTCCTTGGCCTCTATCTTCCTGAACCATTGCAATTTCCTGAGAGGACCCTGGAAAAGCAGTACCCTAACCCAAGGGGAGAAAGATCCTCTAATGGAATAGTTTCCTACTGAATATTCATTTCAGGGGGTTGGGGAGAGAACAAACTCATTTAACCATAAGAACATTTACACCAGAATGTTTATCACAGCTCAATTCACAATCGCCAAGATAGGGAATCAACCCAAGTGCCTATCTACACATGAATGGATTACTAAACCGTGGCATGTGTATCCCATGGAATGCTATTCAGCCTTAAAAATGACGGAGACTTTACATCTTTTGTATTAGCCTGAATGGAGGTGGAGAACATCCTACTTAGTAAAGTATCACATGGAAAAGCAAATATCCAGTGTACTCACTATCAGTATGAAACCAGTAGATGAACAAATACACAACCATACAAGAGAAAAACAATTAACTTCAAGTGGGATTGGGGGAGGCAGAGGGGAGGAGCGAGGGGGATGGGTGTGCTCTCACCCAACAGGCACAATGTAAGGGTACAGGGCACACCTCCTGGGTGGGGAGGGCAACTAAACTTGGACTCTACCTCACAAATGCAAACAATGTAACCTAATCATCTGTACACTCCCATTAATCTGAAATTTAAAAATAGTAAATCAATGGGGGGCTGGAGGAAGCAAAAGCTAACCTCTGACCTGTGTTTATTTGTCTAAATAACACTGGCAAGACACAACCACGGAGTTCTGCTCTTTAGCTCCTGCAGCCTCATCTGCTGGCTGTCTGCAGGGTATCTTTAGAAAAGCAAGCTTCAGCTATGAGAGTCCTGGCATCTCAGCTTGCCTGCATCTGTCATAGCACTTGGCAGGTGGCAGAAACAGAATGGAACTGGAAGGGGAGAGGGGCCATGTGAGGTGAGGACACAGCCCACCGGCCAGGCCACCTGGCAGGCTCTATGTGTGGGGGCTGGTACGCTTCTTGGGTTTTGTGTTCCAGGAAATACAGGATTCCCTTCCTCCTTCTTTCTTTTTATTTGCCATTTAGAACAGAATACAAAATTGAGAAATTCACAAGAAATCTTAAGAAAGAAACAAAGATATAGTAGCGTAGACGTTTAATAATAATAATAATAAAGCTGTAACAAAAGATAGGAAAGTTTTTCTGGTTCTTGAAAGAGACAGCTGATGTGCACATTTCTGGAGGCCAGCGATTCAGGCACAGCCTTCTGGTTTCTCCATCTCGCTCTCTCATGAAGTGCAATGAGTCCATTGCACCAAAAGCTGGAGACAGCGGCTGCAGTGGGGAGGGAGGACGGGCCCACAGGGGCTGCACCTCACTCCACAGCACCCACACTCACCAGGGCGATGAGGTCGATTCAGATTGATTTACCAGCTTTAAAGCAGGATTTTAAAAATGTGATTCATGGGCAGAAGCTCTGCTAGCAGGGGGTGCTCCTGGTTTCCCCTGGAGCCATTCCACAGATCTGTAGAACTTAAAGAAACAAAAGAAGACCTTCATGTCTACATGGATGGAGCTGGAAAATACCCTTCTTAGCAACGTATCTCAAGAACGGAAGAAAAAGTATCCAATGTACTCAGCCCTACTATGAAACTAATTTATAGTTTTCATATGAAAGCTGTAGCCCAATTATAGACCAAGAATATGCGGAAAGGAGAGAGGGGAGGGGGGAGGATGGTGGTGGGAGGGTGATTGGTGGGATCACACCTATGGTTCATCTTACAAGGGTACATGTGAACCTTTTTAAATGTAGAATATAAACGTCTTAATATAATATCTAAGAAAATGACATGAAGGCCATGTTAACCAGTTTGATGAAAATATTTCAAATTGTATATAAAAACAGCACACTGTACCCCCCTCCCCCAATAAAGTGTATTGGTAAGTTAAAAAAAAAAAAAAAAGAAGACCCTGCTCATCCCAGGCACTGGGCTGTGCAGAGGGGATCCCTAGCTGCAGCCCGGCCCGGGGCGCTCCCAAAGCCTACCAAGCCTAGACACTTGAGGGACCTGTGACCAGGCTAGAGGGGACAGGCTGGAGTCCCCAGGGTCCACAGCTGGCATCTGCTTGTGGGAGAAGGGTGGACTGGGCAGGACCACAGGGCTCCACATGTGCCCCACTGACATCAGCCCGGCATTTCTGCTAAAATCTCACTGTGGCAGGCCCATTGTTTATAGGGACAGTCAGCATAGAAAAGCTCCAAAGAGCACTAGCTTTGCTCTTTAACTACAGTGCTGCCGAGACCGAGAGGTGTCTACGATGAGAGGGAAGAGGTCTGATTTGGAAATTTTCCCTTGAAAACCCCACATTTCTCTCTCTCTCTCCCTCTCCCCTCTTTCTGATGACGATACTAAGTTAATGTATTTAATGACCTGCCCTGAAGACCCATATTTCAAACAGACTGCCTGGCAGTACAAAGTCCTGTGGGCGGCTCCCTGGGCCCATCTTCCCCCCTGCATCCTAAAGCCTTGGTCGCTAGCCCGCTTGTCCACCACTCCCTGCCCCTAACAGCCCCCAGCAGCCTGGCATCTGAGAATGCCCACGGTTAGGAAGGAGCGAGCACCCGCCTAGCCCTTGTCCTGCTTCCTCCCGTGGGCTTCGTGTGTCTCCTCTGTCCGCTGACCTCTTCCCTCCTTCGCCTGCCCTTGCCCCCGCCTTGGCACACCTTTTCCTTCTTCCCCCTTCATCTGCCATAGGACGGGGCAAGTGTTAAAACCCTGGGCCCGGGAACTGTATTAACTGAGGTTTATACAGTTGTATAAATGGTTGTAAAAGAAATCGCTTCCCCTCTTCCTTCTGTGTCTCTCAGCTATTTGGTAGATAAGCTGAAGGCCGATTTCTGGGCTGATTCCAATCCTGAATCCTGCTGTTCCTTTTGAAAATACCATGAAGAACCCTCCACTTCTCTCACCCTTCTCCTCTTCCATCCACTTCTTTTCTCTGTACACCTGCCCCTACTAACATTCTGAACCTCCCTGCTTCTCCCCCAAAGGAATCACTGGACAGGAAAAGTGCTGTGCAGACCCCTGGCCAAAGGCTCCCTCCAGCCGGGGTGTCTGGCTGCATCAGAACCTTCAGCCACACTTCTGTGAATCTGTCCCCAGCACACTGGTGTGTGCCTTTTCTGAGGCTGTTCATCATTGCCACTGATCTCATCCCATGGGAGCAATGAGTTCCACAGGGTTAGGTTCACAGCCTGCTCCCTCTTCCGAATGCTAATTTTGCTTTTAGGGACCTCCTAAGAGAGCTCACTACCTTGAGCGGATCAGATAAAACGAACCAGACTCCTGTTTTTCACACTCCAGATTTTCAGAACATACCCTTACCCAGCTTCTGCCTTTGTAAGGCAAAAAGCCCCAAGAGTTTCAATTGGTCTTCATGGTGCAAATTCCTAACCTCTGATCATTTTGGAAGCTATGGACCACCTCCGGCCTGGTTACCATGTCAGAACTGGAGGAAGGCATTAGGGTTTTAGGTCACCGACCCTGCCACCTCTCACTCACCCTCTTCAGACGGAACGCCGGGCATACTTCCGGCGATGCAGCTCGTCCACTCGTTCCAGGTACCAAGTACCTGGGAAAAGGCTGTCGATGTCACCAGGTGGGGAGAAATTCACTGCAGAAGGAGGAGACCAGGCAAAACTCACAAAGAGGTTCATGAGTTTAAGGAAGAGAAAATAGCATAGGGACGTGTACAGCTTCACCATGAGGCTCTCTTGGCTGTGCAGCAAGGGGCCATAACTTCACCTTGAATATACCAGGAGGAGAACACTGGACCAGCAGAAGAGCTCTTAAAATGTTATTATATTGGTGTGACATTCTCCTACAGTAAACATAGCCCTCCTCCACTGAAACCTCCATCATATCTTTCTCCAGCACTACCTAGGTTGTGGATGACCTCAGGGCCTCCTGTGTCCTCCCAGAGACCTCCTAGCTCTACTTCAGGGCTTTGTCCATTGATGTACATCTCAGAGGTGCTGCTTCTATTTTCTTTTTGTCTTTTTTTTTTCTATAACATTATCTCCTGATCTGTATGAAATCAATGACCACTAGGTCTAGGTTTTCTGGAACATTCCTAATTCCACACACTCTGCCTCCTTTTCAGAGCACACTCTAAACCCAGACTTCTCCAGTCCAAAGTTTTGCTTAAGAAGATACAATCACCCTGGTTTTAAAATCACCATCTGGCTCTCCAGCTGCCTTTGGCTTTTGCTTCTCTTTCATTTGTTGCTCTTTGGAGGTAACAAAAGAGGACGGGGCACTGGGTGGAGATAATAATAAGTGCTGGTAACTTATTAATGTATAATAATCCATGTAATCTATTTGGAAATCCTGCAAAGTTGGTATGATTTTAGAAATAAAACAACTGGAAAAAGTTAAACAATTTCGCAAAGACTAACAGCTGGTAAGTGGCACAGCTCAGGTTTAAATCTGTATATCTGTGTCTAAAGTCTGGACTCTTCCAACTGTTCACAGACAGCATTGGCATAGACTGTACTGTGCCCTGCACTGCACTGTGTCTCCATAGTTGACCACCTCCCTGCACTGACCACCGCCTTACATTGACCTGATCTTCATAGACCGGACATGCACAAGTCCTCATTGGAAGTTCTTTACGCTGACCACCGCCATATGCTGACCAGTGTGTTACAGGCCGTTGGGTGGTCAACTTACAGAGGTTCTACTGTACTCTGGCTGCCACGGGACTACATCATCCAGCATCATGGCTTGGAAGCTGAAAATAATACCTTCGCTTCCTCTCCTCCTGCCCTTAGTCTTACCCTTGTGGTAGAAGTGTTCTCTTTGGTTCATTACTTCCGTGAATTCCTCAGGAGACATTCGCCTTCGGGAGTCCAGGCGTTTTGGCAGGTCTGATGTACTAGAAACCAGCTGCTCCAGGGGGGAGCCTGGGAAGTAAAGTGAGACTGTTACGCTTTCTTCCTTGTCATTATCACTACTGCCAAGCCAGGAAGAGCCAGGTTCCAGGGGAACCTGCACCCCGGGGGAAGGTGCTCTGAGTGTGGCTGAGCAGACCAAGAAGTAATAAGCTGATACACACATCAGCAAAACAGGTAGGCAGATATACTTACTTAGTCAAGGAATAGCTCACATAGTAATCAGATATGTGTCCTTGATCACATCAGTCACAAAGTAATCAATATCTATCTACTGGATAGCTCAAACACACCAATTACAACCAAATCACTGTTACCTCTTGCCTGGGCTGCTCACTGGAACAAGCTAACTGGTTTTCCCCATCACCGTTTGTTCCTCTTCAATCTAGTCACTAATAGTAGTCAATGGAGTGCTTTAAATAAATAAATTAGACAAGCTTACTCCACTGCTTAAATCCCTTCAGTGATTTTGTTTGCTCTTAATCACAACCTGATTTCTTTTACCAGATGAGTCTCATCAGGAGTGCCTGATAGAAAGCTGAGACTTACCTGGAGAAGCATCCTGGGACACGCGAAATGAAAACAGACTTGCTGCTAAGCCAGAGCCATAGGAGAAGGCACCGATCCTGGTGCCAGCCAAGTCCTGGGCAGAGTGCCTGCAGAGAGAGACGCCCGCCTCAGCCACCCTGGCTCTACACTGTGTACCTGCCCACCTCCTGCAACTCGAAATGAGCTTCAGACATGAGCTTCAGGCCCTCGACATGAAGAGTGACTTTTGGCGGGGCCTAGGGACAGGCCCAGGAGGAGGAAAGCTTCGAAAAGAAGAGCGCTAAAATCCAAGATCTCCGAGGCACCACAGACTCATGACAGAGTTCAATGTAAATGGAACTTCTCCCCACTCACAAAGACAAGATGAAGTTAGTGAATTCTGCAGGTGCTTCCAAGTGGGGCTCAGACTCTTGGACTCACCCTCCCAGCTGCATGTTTACTGGTAATTGTTCAACAGTGCTAACATTTTGATCATCCCCATCAATCAAATTCACCCTTATTTTTTCCTATGTTATATGCAGTATTTCTGTATAAAACCCACAAAACAGAAAAATAGAGAAATTGCAACTAGCGTTGGGTGTGGTGACTCATGCCTGTAATCCTAGCACTTAGAGAGGCTGAGGCAGGAGGATTGCTTCAGCCCAGAAATTTGAGGTTGCAGTGAGCTCTGATGATGTCACCATTCTCTAGCCCTATTAACAGAGTGAGATGCTGTCTCAAACAAATAAAATCAAAAAGGAATTAACAACTAGCAATTGCTCAACCGCTGAACATTGCTATTTTAACTGTTTTAGACACGTAATGCTCACCAGAACAGTAGGCAAATGCTGTTATTGTACATATGAGCCACATAGAGAGTAAGAATTTTTCCAAGGTCAAAGCTAGTAGGTGGTGAAGACATTTGAACCCAGGTGTAGACTCTGCAGCTAGACTCTTTTCACCACCATGCTTTACCAATAACAGAGATTTTTAAGCAGATGAGACACAAATATGCATAGATATCCTATTTTATTGCTGCACCCAAATAGATCTTGCTATCCCCTGACATCCACGTATTTTACTTTGGAGATCACTATTTAATACAGCTTGCAAATGTGTCTGTACACATACACCTTTGAAATAAGTTTCTTTCCTCTTTCTTCCTTCTTCCCTCTCTTTCTCCTCCCTCCATTCCTTTCTTTTAAAAGTCTAAGTGAGGCATTCTCAAACTATGGCCCACGGGCCACATGCGGCCCACCGAGGACATTTATCTGGCCCACTGGGTGTTTTTGCCACTGCTGCCTGTCCTACTTAGCAGCCAACTCGTCCCAAGGCCCACAGTACAGCTCTCCAATGGCTTGAGGGACAGTGAACTGGCCCCCTGTTTAAAAAGTTTGAGGACACCTGGAAACCATACCAGAGCTGCAGATGCTGGTGCAGATGTGGAGAGGAGGGAACACTTTTACACTGTTGGTAGGATGCAGTCTAATAGAGCCTCTTTGGAAAGAAGTATGGAGAATCCTCAAAGAACTCAAATAAGACTTTCCATTTGATCCCACAATCCCACTAATAGGTATCTATCCAGAAGAAAAAAAATCCTTTTCTAATAAGGACATTTACACTAGATTGTTTATCACAGCTGAATTTACAATCACCAAGGTGTGGAAACAACTTAAATGCCCATCAACACAGGAATGGATGAACAAACTGTGGTATATGTATATCATAGAGTAATATTCAGCTGTAAAAAAGATGGGGACTTGGCTTGGTGCCTGTAGCTCAGTGGTTAGGGTGCCAGCCACATACACTGGGGCTGGCAGGTTTGAACTTGGCCTGGTGGGCCTGCTAAAACAACAATGACAACTACAACAACAACAAAGAAATAGCCGGGCATTGTGGCAGATGCCTGCAGTCCCAGATACTTGGGAGGCTGAGGCAGGAGAATCACTTAAGCCCAAGAGTTTGAGGTTGCTGTGAGCTATGACACCATGACACTCTACTGAGGGTGAGATTCTGTCTCAAAAAAAATATGGGGACTTTACATCTGTTGTATTAACCTGGATGGAGTTGAAACACATTCTTCTTAGTAAAGCATCACAAGAATGGAGAAGCAAGAATCCAATGTATTCAATACTAATATGAAACCAGTAGATAATCTAATACCCATATAAGATAAAAACTTGATTCAGTTCAAGTTGGGAGGATAGGAGAGAGGGGGAGAGGGGAGGAGGGAGAGGAAGGGGCCTGCTCCCTCCTAATGGGCACAATGTAAGGGTGTCTGGCACACCTCCTGGCTGCAGGACACAACTTCAAGAGGGACTCTACCTAACAAATGGAAACATTGTAACCTAGTTGTTTGTATCCTCACCTTAATTTAAAATAAAAAATAAATAAAAGTCTGAACAAGGGAAAGAAACAAACTTGGCTGAGCCCTCAGACCATGGAGGGGGCCTGTCAGAGGTGGGGTCAGATGCAGCACTCACCGGGCCAGAAGCGAGGCCAGACACCCATACAGGGAAGAGGTGTACATGTTCCCGTTGCGCGTGGACAGGTAGAGGGAGGCCTTGGTCTTCTTGTTGAACATGTCCAGAGAGGCCTTTAGCAGCGCTTTGTCCAGGTCCTTGTTGGTGTAGGTGTCTTCCAGCTTTAGTCCCCTGGGAGGCAGCCAGAGGTGGCCGGGTGAGAAGCCGCAGGAGAGGAGGGAGCAAGCAAGGGGAAGAGTAGCAGCTTCTACAGAGCAGACCTTGGACATGTTTTTATTACAACATTTGGAAAAACATAAAAGTGTGTAGAAAAACATGCCATTCAGAGATAGAACTTAGGGCGTATTTTTTATATTTTTCTTAAGAAATCCATCCCTATTTTTATGTTAGAAAAATAGGAATAAAATCACACCATGCATTCTGGGTGGCATGCTTTCTTAACTCAGTGTGCGTGGATGTACCCCTAACATTACATCATTTTGTATAACATTTATTTGTAATGGTTGCAGAATGGTCAACGACATGATGTAACCTACTTTAAACAATCTCATTAGTTAAAATACTGCAGGGAATAGCTATGTGTCCTTTTACATGTGGAATTACTGAGCCCAAAGGTATGCACATCTTTAAGGCTTTTTTTTACAGTTTTTGGCCAGGGCTGGGTTTGAACCCACCACCTCCAGTATATGGGGCTGGCGCCCTACTCCTTTGAGCCACAGGCACCACCCCTTTAAGGCTTTTGCTTTCTACTCTTCTCTTACTCCTGAAAGCACTTTATCATTTACCCATCCACTATTGTCCATTTCCCCATAGCCTTGTCAATACTGGGTATTGAAATTTTAAAAAGACTATGTAAGAAAATGGTAACTAGTAGGTTTTATTAATGAGCATGCACTTTTAAGAATATGGTTATACCATGTAGGTATTTCAAAAGAAATCCTCTGTTCACATCTTTTGCTCGTTTTTCTGCCAGAGTGTTTATTTTATTATTGATAATATATTTGTGTATTAAAGATATTAAGCTATTATCCTTGGTATATATTACACTTTTCATTTTGATAGAGCAGGTCTTATAATTTTGACATTTTAGTTAGTGGCGGGGTTAGTTGTAGTTAATCACTGGGGCAGATCCTGGTAGATTAGCCCAATACTTGAAACAAATAGACACCAAGAAGAAAGGCAAAGCTTCTCTCCCCAGAGGGAACTCCTTGCATTGAAGACACTTCTTTTCTGAATATCTTAGAGTAGTGCATCAATAAACAATATGCTTCCTGATTTTTGACATCTAAGGGGGTGAACTGGACTACCTCTATTTTATAAATGGGAGAAATTCAGGCAGTGAGCAGGACATCACTTAAGATCATGACAAGTAAGAAGGGACCTGACGGCCCCCAAGTTGCCACCCCGAAGTGTGATCATTTACTTCTTTGTGTTAGTGTCCGCACTGGCTGTGAGGTCCTCCAGGGCCGGCACCATGCATTCCTAGTCCCTGTAGCATCCTGAGAGCTTAGAATGACATCTGGTATATAGCAGATGGTCAGAAAATGTTTGTTGACTGAGTGATTAGCCACATTCATGTTCCCTTTCTTCTGTTTCTCTATGGCTTCTTATAGTTACCTGATCCAGAGGTGCTGGAAAATTCCCCATGTTCCCCTGAGCAAACACATGGAGGGCCTAATGTGGACAATAACCCAGTACTCGTGCAGGAATTGGTATCATTTCTATCGTGTTGGAGGGATGCCATCGCCACAGGAGTGCTGGTAATCCAGGCTCAAGGTGTGAGGGCACCTACAGGCACCCCACCAAGAGGACTCACCTGAAGGCCTCCAGCCCCTTATATAAGCTGGACTGGTTGTTACCGCTGCCTGACAGGAAGTCACTGAGCATCAGGCGAGCCAGAGATTTCTGGACCATCTTGCAAAAGGGTGTGTGAAAGATCATAAACTGGAAATCGTCAAGGGTGAAAGGTCGGTTGGTGCCAGCTGGAAGAGGAAGCACGGAGGCAAGGATGTAGCAGGAGGGACGAGCCCTTTCGACCTGAGTCTGAGAATGAACTATGTCAGAGGACTCTAGCCTGCCAGAGAACTACTCCCCACCTCCAGCAAACACATAGAAAGTCTGCTCATTTGTTATTCACGCCTTTACTAAACCCCTACCCCGTCACGTATAAGGAAAGAAGGGAAAGAAACACACATGTTGGGATCCACTGCTGCCACCTCCGTGCCAGACGCTGGCCCCAAGTCCACTCTGTGTGGTGCCATTTTCCAGAGGAGGAATCAGAGTCTCATTATAAGTAAGGGAAGTAAGTCATCCACCCAAGGTCACCCAGCTAAGAAAAGGCTGGCTTTCGGTTCAGGGTCACACATCTCCTACTCTGCACCTATCGACTGTCCCTTTCATGCTGACGAGGAGGGCGATGCCAGTTCTACCCTTAGGAAAGTTTATACTTTAGTGCTGTGATCCAAAGTGGCATCCACCAGACTCCAAGCAAGAATAAGGAGTAACATGAAAATGTCGTAAGAATTCAGAAGACAAGAGCATTTAACAATAGCAATGTTATGGTGGGTAGAGGCAGAGAGGTCCACGCTGACTTCTCCTCAACCCCTGCCTATGACAGGCAGTGGAAAGGGGCAAGATGTGGTTCCTTATGTCCCCCTCCCCAAAGCGCTCCTGCTCTGGCACTTTGGCATGTGCCCTTTCTTGCGCTGAAACCTGCCTTTTGCAGATGCCCACCTGGGCATGGCTAAGTAGGTGAAACCTTTTTATTTGTTTTATTTTTTAAGGCAGAATTTCACTCTGTCGCCTTGGGTAGAGTGCTGTGGTGTCATAGTTCACAGCAGCCTCAAACTTCGGGTCTCCAGAGATCCTCTTGCCTCAGCCTCCAGAGTAGCTGGGACTACAGGTGTCAGCCACAACACCCAGCTAATTTTTCTATTTTTAGTAGACAAAGGTTCTAGCTCTTCCTTAGGCTTGTCTTGAACTCCTGAGCTCCAGAAATCCACCCAGACTGCTGGGATCATAGGCATGAGCCAGCAGGCCTGGCTGCTTTTTGTTGTTCTAACATGGGTCTCTCTGTATTTTTTTTTAAATAAGACGTATTCACTTAATTTCTGATTATGAAAGCAGAACATTTTTTTTTGCTGGGAAAATCCCAAAACTAAAGATGAAAAGAAAATCAACCTGTCGTATCACCATGCCGAGAAAAATCACTGATAAGACTTTCCTGTATGGAAACTATAACAGAAGGCAAGATTTCCCCACCTCAGTCAGACTGTAAATGGCAATGGACTACAAACCTGGAGCTCCAGCACGCCTGACTGGGAAGCAAACCCCAACTCCTGAGGATGTCATCACCCTGCTTCAGGAAATACCAGGTCAGACAACTAAGTCTGAGGACTCCTCCTAGAGAAAGTGCTCCCTGCCTCCTTGCTGACTCTCTGCACCTTTGGAGTGCTCCGCTTGAGAGGCTGTGCGCAGACGCCAGTGCCTGGTCCACCCTTCGAAGCACTTTTTCTAGGATGAGTTTGTGAACTTAGTTTTCTGCTCTCGTACTTCCCAGGTGGCTGACACCCAGTGGTTTCATACGGGTGGCTTTGGTCTGGATTGTTTACTTTCTTTCATTTAGCTCAAACTATAGGCAATTTTATACTTGTATTTGAATGCCATCCACAGGGATTGTAGCAAAGACCCAGAGAAGACAGAGTATAAGAAGGGGACAGGAACCAATTCTCTTAACATGGTCTGCAAGAAGGAGAAAGGAGGCCTTGTCTTAGGAGTGGAGGTATGGAGGTATAGACTTGCGACCCCTGTAAGCAGAGCCCCGCTTTCTGCCCTCCGTGCCCCATACCTTGCTTCCACTGCTTCTGGATCTTTTGGCGGTAAGATGCGTAACACCGATCCAAGGCCCGTAAGTAGCACTGGATGGAGAGCTTCCCGTCCACCAGTGGGTACTCGGAGGCCAAATTTGGCTTGTAGAAGTCATAAACGTTCTCCATATGGGTTCCCCGGAGCCCTGGAAAGGCACACAGAGGATTTCAGAGTCTGCACAGCCGCCCTGGAGCACAGAGGATGGAAGAACCACATGCCAGGTCTTCCTGTCATCCACGAGCAAGCCTGAGCCTGCTCAGCTTCCCTCAAATAGTCAAAAGGATTTCAGTAGGTCATCGGTATTAACAGATGAGATTTGCATTTCCCTTTCCACACCTACGTGGGCTTAACAGACCTGGAATAGAAGGCAAGTGTCACAGGACAGACTCTCACCTCCTTTCATTGTCAATCCCCAACACAGTTCCCCCTGGCGCCCGCGTGACTCCTGGCCATATTGTTCCCAGGTCTGATGATGCAGAAGAGGAGCCTCACAGATTCCCTAACCTTCTTCCTTCCCTCCCTAACCTCTGCTTCTCAGACCAGCCTTTTGGACCCAGCCACCTCACTGTCGAACCCATACCTCAGCCCTGAGTAGCAAGTAGGCCAACGCAGGCACTATGGTTTTGCCGTGCCACACACAGACTCTTGCTAGTGATTTACTACAAACCTTGCTCCAGGGCCAAGGGGGCATTGGGTCCAAGCAGCATCGCCACAGCTCCAGCCCCACCTGTGGGACGAGCATTACCATTGGGATAGACGGCGATATCTCCACACACCACCATTGCGTAGCGACCTGTAAAGAGAGACAGGAATTATCACCACGACGGGATCTGGAGTAGACCCAGTGCCTGCTGTGTGCTGGGCACACTTCTAGGTACTGAAATGGAGTGGTAGCGAAAACAACCCCAGCCCCGGGGAGCTTATATTCTAGTACAACTCAGGAGGCACTTGAAATGCAAAGCCAAACCTTAGTGTTCTGAGATTCTAACTGTAAAATGCTCATTTATTCAGAATTCTATTTCTGACTTCACTAGAAAATTTGCTAACTGGCACATTTGGAGACAATTTTATCTTACACCAGTCACCTTAACAGCACTCCATAATCCTGAAATTTTTTTCTAAATCATAAAAGGCAAAGAACAGAGGGGGAAACTAAAATTTAAATACTAGCCAGACACTAGTTGTCCTCAAATAATTCTTTAAACAACCCAATGAGGTAGGCAACGTCCACACTGATGGATGAGGACAGTGCCTTCCAGGGAGATTAGGTAGCTGAATACGAAACTGATTCAGGCTCAGTTCTAACTGGATCCCACACATGGGCCTTGAATTGCTTGGTGTCACTTGGTAATACTTTCATTGTGAAAAGAGTTTATGCTGAGCAACCACATTTAATGGGAATGACCCACTAAACTAATTCTGGCAATTTATTATTCATACAATAAATAGCTGTTGTCTTAACTATTATTTGTTTCCTTTCATCTGATATTAGTACTGCCCACAGAATGTGAGTTTGTGGGGGAGATACAGTAGTATTTCTAGCATTTTATCTAACCTATGAGGAAGCCCCAGTACTCACCCATAGCACTGAGTTGGGAGCCTTAATTCTATATAATGTAATTTTCATGATAAACCTACATAGCAGATAAAGTTATCTCCTCTTTACAGATGAAGAAACTGAGGCCTAAAGAACTTAAGTCACTTGCCTAAAACCACATAGCTAATAAATGGTAGGAAAAGGATTCTGAGCCAGGACTCCAACCAAAATTCATTTCTCTTAAGAATTATTACAAACCCAACTGTGACTCCAACAAAAAAGAATTCTTTTACCCCCAATGGTATGTGTGCATAAAACGTACATACAAAAATAAATTTTTAAACATATTAAGAATATATTTATATACTTATAATAAAAATGTGTGCATGTAGGATGTATTTTATATATTTATAATTGGGGAAAACAATTTATCTATATGTGTACACATATACACATTGTGGAAAAATTTAGAAATTATGGGCAAGTACTTAGAAGGCATTTAGAAAAAGGCTGGTAAATTCAACTACCTAAAAATCAAAATCTTCTATCAGAAACAATGTCAAAAGACAAATTGGGCTGGCTCAGCGCCTGTGGCTCAATTGGCTAGGGCGCCAGCCACGTACAACTAAGGTGGCGGGTTCGAATCCCCAGCCCGGGCCTGCCAAACAACAATGATGGCTGCAACCAAAAAATGGCTGGGCGTTGTGGTGGGCGCCTGTGGTCCCAGCTACTTGGGAGGCGGAGCTTGAGCCCAGGAGTTGGAGGTTGCTATGAGCTGTGATGCCATGGCACCCTACCCAGGGGGATAGCTTGAGGCTCCGTCTCAAAAAAAAAAAAAAAAAGACAAATTGGGGAAGTATTGGCATTACCTACGACCAACACAAAGCTACTTATTTTCCTTCATTTATAAAAGTTTAATAAAGAAAGATAAATCATATTAATCTAACAGAAAAATGGCCAATAAGTGTCATAATAATATTTAAGATTTTTTATATTGAAAGGCAAATGAAAAATTATATAATTTACTTATTAAATTGATAAAGTTTGGAAAATTTGCAAATATGTACAGTAGGAATGTAATTTAGTGAATTTTGAAGAGCAGTATGGCACATTTTGTCCAACTTTTAAGTCTACCTATCTTGCAACTCTGCTTCTAGGAATCTATTTGTGGAGCACGTGGCCACAGCACACACAGCTACTGCACAATGTTCACTAAAACATTATTTATAATTCCAAAAACACCACAATCTAAATACTTATCTATAGGGAACTAATTAAATGAAATTTGGGGTATCCATCAATAGATTATTAGGTGGTTTTTAAAAGACCTTGCATATGCTGCTACAGAATGCTCTCTAAGACATCAGACAGGAGGAATAATATGTACAATGTTTCAAACAGAATAGATATGCGCATGCTTGCAGGTGCAAAAGAATTATAGAAAAGTGTTTGGAAGAACACACGGACACCATTAGGCTCAATTCTGGGAAGTGGTGATGCAGTGTCCAAAGGGGACTTTTGTTTATACCCTTTTATGAATATGTATATATATTTTCTCAACTATGTATGTCAATTGCTTTCATTACAAAAAAGACAAGAAAACATGGAGACTCCCAGCCAATCTGAGCCAGCGCCACTCTTTCCTCCCTTCATACCCTCCTCCTTTCTCTCCAGTTGTTTAGAACTCCCTGGTGAGTCCCAAAGCCACTTCCTCCCGATTGAGAGTCCCCGGATGGATGTGTGGTTGGGTCCAGAGCAGAAATTTCATTCATACTGGCCCCATCTGGTCTTGGTGGCTGCTGTCACCTCTGGAGTGTGCTGCTCAGGTGGCCAAGCTCAAGCTTAGACATGTTTTTGTTTGAAATACAAACTTAAAAGTCACATTTTAATGATTGCCTTTTTATTTTTACTTTTCTATCAAGACATCATATTAAAGAAAGGATACATTTGCAACCCTCATTTATGGAATATCCAGCAACTCAGCAGACTATTCATTTGAAATGACGTGATTAAAGCTGACAGTGCTTCTAACAATGGGTTCTTTAATTTTTGGTTAAAGGTTAGTAGATGTCATTCATTCCTCATTTCTACTCTCCAACTAATACTTGGTGGTTAAGGATTTCTAGAGAGGTAAAAATAAAAGTGCCAAGTGGGAGAAGCAAAATGAGAACACATTTGATGGTGTGGAGACTGGACCATCAAACCCTATCAATGGAACTGTTAAGGGGGAGTCTTATAGTGTAGTTGAAAAAGCCTGGGATGGACTTATGGAATTACATTACCTTACTGTGTGAACAGAGATAAACTTCAACTCCTCTTGGCCTCTTTTTAAAGCAAAGAATACTGGATTAGAATAATTAATTATTAGATAATCTCTATGCACCCTGTCAACATTAAGACTTTATGATTAATTTTATAATTAATGTTCATTATAATTTCCAAGGCTTTTAATCCTAATTTCAAATTTAGTGTATACAGAGTGCCTTGATTGTCAAAGTACTGTTCTTTCACACTTCTACGGGTTATTTAATTCAATACTGCAAGGCAGATAAGCAAGTAAGAAAACTGAGGCTCAAAGAGGCTAAGGAACTGATCAATAATTATTAATGGAGCTGTGGTGTCTAAGTCTCATCTTGTACTTTTTCCCTGGGATCTTTTCTTACCATGAACATAGGGGTTATTCCTCTAATATAGCATTGGGGGCAGATATAAGTAAGATACAAGGTAACGTTAATGTTCAGTATCCCGGGAGCCAGCCACGGGAGAAGGAGTAGAAATATTCTGTGTTTAACAGTCTATCCTGCAATTCTCTAAGCCTATTTCCACCACAGTGTTTTCCCATTAACATCTAAACATAGAAATCTTTCAATACCACCAATGTCTTTCTCAGAGACTTAGAAGATGTTTAAGAGAAACAGGTAGAAAAAAATGGGAAATACATTACAGTGGTTTGGTGTCCTGCCTCCGCCACTCACCATGTGTAAGACATCAGATCTTCCATATTCCCCTCTATAACTCATTATGACACTCACTTCCTAGGCTGTTGTGAGGACTACACGATGGCTGTGTGAACATGCTGTCTGACCAGCTGTGTGAGGACAGAGGCATCTAAGTGGTGATTATGATCTGGGGTGTCGGATGGGAGCAGCAGATGTGTGACTACATTATTTCTCCTTCACTAGGTGAAACCAACGTAGAACTGAAAGGCAAAACTGACAATATGCAGCCTCCAACCCCAGCTCCTTTCTTATGTAAATCCCTTGGCACGACATACCGTCCCAGTAGCTGGACTCCATCCAGTTGGCAGCATTGAAGAGGGAGGCGGTGCCGCCATAGCAAGCATTGGTGGTGTCTATGCCTTCAATGTCAGTGTTGCCCGAGTCCTGGAAGAGTTCCATGAGCACTGTTTTGACAGCTTTGGACTTGTCAATGATGGTCTCAGTTCCCACTTCCAGCCTGCCCACAGAGTCCCATGGGAGCTTTGTGCGTTCCATCAGCCGTTGCACCACCGTCAGGCACAAGGAGTTGATGTCTTCCTGGACTGAGCAGAAACCCATTTCAGTCTGGCCCAAGCCCACTGTATACTTCCCCGCTTCCACCTGGTTATACTTCTCCAGGTCAGTTTGGTCCACATATTGGGCTGGGAAGTAGACCTCCAAGGCAAGGATGCCCACATCCTTTGGCCAAGTATCTGTTTTGGCCAGAGGGACCGCAGAGACTGTAGAAAACCTGTGATGGAGATAACAATCAAAAATCTCATTAATGCCAGCCAGTTAGGCAGCTCATGCCTGTAATCCCAGCAGTGTGGGAGGCTGAGGCAGGAGGAGTGCTTAAGGTCAGGAGCTGGAAACCAGCCTGAGCAAGAGAGAGACACTGTTTGTACTAAAAACAGAAACATCAGCTGGCATTGTGGTACATGCCTGTAGTCCCCACTACTTGGGAGGCTAGGACAGGAAGATTGCTTGATCCCAAGGGCTTGAGGTTGCAGTGAGCTAAAATAGTGATGCTGTGCTCTAGCCAGGATGACAGAGCAAGACTCTATCTCAAAAATAAAAATTTCCCTAGTGATCTGAAGCTTTCTTTCTTAAAAGGCAGTGATACAGCCATTATTTAATTCATTTTTAAATATATTTTAAAGTTGTGTTACCAGATAACCACAAATTTAGTATTGTTAAAGCTTTCTGTTGAATTGACCCTTTTATCTGTAATTAAATATCTCTTTACGTCTTTGTAATATTCGTTCCATAAAGTCTACATTTCCAGATGCCAACGTAGCTATAGTAGCTCTTACTGTTTGCATGGCATATCTTTTTCTGTTCTTTTAAACGTCCAACCTCTCAGAGTCTTTATATTTAACATGTGTCTCTTGTAATCAGTATATAGTTAAATCTATTTTTTTTTTTCAAAAAAAATTTTTGAGACAGAGTCTCACTCTGTCACCCTGGCATCATAGAGTAGGCTGGGTACCATGGCATCATAGTTCACAGCAACCTCAATCTCTTAGGCTTAACCAATCCTGTTGCCTCAGCCTCCTGAGTACCTCCTGGGACTACCAGCACCCACCACAATGGCCAGCTAATTTTTCTATTTTTAGTAGAGACAGGCTCTCCCTTTTGCTCAGGCTGGTCTCGAACTCCTCTGCTTAGAAATCCACTTGCCTTGGCCTCCCACAGTGCTGGGATTACAGGCAACTGCACCCAGCCTTATAGTTGAATCTGTTAAAAATTTTAAACAATTCTTATAGTGGCATTTTGATTACAATATTTAGTCCATTTGTGTTTTTTATAATTACTGATATAGTTGGAATTAAGCCTACTATCTTGCTATTTGTTTCTGTTTGCTTCATAGACTCCTCATTCCTTTAATCCTCTTCCTCCTGTATTCTTTCTGATTAAGCAAATATTTGTCTATTTTACTCCTTTTTTTTTAAGTGGTGACCTTAGAGATTATGATATGCATACCTGGCTTGCTGTAATCTAAATGAAATTAATGCTTCTACTGCTTTCTAAATAGTGCAAAAACCTTACTTCAGGTAAATTTTATTTAACTTTTCCACCCCTTTGAGCTATTGTTGTCATATACTTACTTCTGTGTGTTATAAATCCTTATACAGCATAATGTTAAAAATGTTACTCATTTTTAAAGTGTACCTCTCATTACCCTCCTTTCTCTTTCTTCTGTCCTTTTTATACACAAGAACATATCCTCTGTCTGTCTACTTTTTAAGGAAGTAGATTGATTCTATCCTATTTGCTTTTTCTGATTCAGCCTTCCAATACGAATCGAACACAGCCTGCACGGTGCTAGCTCCATCCTTTGTGCCCACAAAGAGACCATGGCCTGAGGGAGGAGGCAGATGTTACAGATAAATACATAGTGGAACAAGCAGACCTGTGGGGACACGGACAGCAGAAAGAGCCATTCCAGATGAGGCCAGAGAGAAAGGTGGAGGGGCCAGCAGAAGAGGGGAGAGATGATATATTTCCCTTCTGGACCCATTTATATCTCTTCAACCCTGACATTTATAACCTGCAGTGAAAATCTAGAGAGCCTCCTGCTTGCTGCTAACACAGGGCTCACTAGCCCACCTCCCATGTGCTTCCACATTAAAGCACTTGAAATCTGGTCACTTTAGCATCCTTCATTTTGTAGATGGTGACATTAAGGCACAGATTGGTGAAGTGATGTGCTCAGAGTAACTTCATAGTTTTCCATGAGTTAGAGGTAGTCTGGGCCTTCCATGCCTTTGGCGCCAGGTTTATACATGTAGCTCCATGCTGAAGGAGCCGTACCTCAGATGGAATGGATCCACCCATCGTCTTTAGGACTCTGGATCTCTAGTAGCTCCAGTCGTCACATCAGGAAGGCCGCTTTTAAGTCACATAATCACACAAGTGATTGCTGTGCAGCAAAAGTGGACTATGTGACCACAAGACAGTGAGGCAACACAATAAATGTGCATCAGTGTCTGACAAGAGAGATTTGGCCTTTATTTATCTGCCTTATTTATTTGCTACCCTCCAAATAATTGGAGTTTGTACTCTCAAATATTTATGGAGGGGCTTTGCCAGCACTGGGAGCTAATGGTTAGCCAGCCCTGGGTCCTGCCAGCTTAGTGGTCCTTTCCCTCAACCTCACTCTTGTTCTGCCTTCTCTGGGCCGATTCCTTCCATGTCTTTCAGCCAGAAATCAAGGGCTCTAAGAACCAGTCAGTTGGTGACTACTATCCTGGTAGGGGGATATTCCTAGAAATAGATTACAGAGACTTGAAGAAAGTTAACCCACAGAGGTTTCCAGAAGCATTAAGCCACTACAGCTGCATGTCCTTCTAATCTTGTGCTTTCTGTAAAGAACAATCTGTTTATTTAATTTTAAACCAGGTTTTTTTCTCGTGTTGTCTATTTTAAGAATAGGCATCAAGCTTTTGTTTTCTCACTCCATCTTGCCTCCATCCCTTGTTTCAAAATTAACTGTAACTAGCCAGGCGTCATTCTGAGCAGGGGTTGTGGGGGTGAAGGGGCTGGACAAAGAAGAGGAGAGGGCAACTTCGAGGCAGAAGCTGGTGAGGACCATAAGAGGTAACTGGGCAGAATCCCACAGGAGTTGAAAGGAAGCAGAGAATCTGCCGGGAGGAGGATGGGAAGAGGCTGCCTTTGAGACCAAGCTTGATGGGAGAGGGAGCGTCTGCTGGGGTAAAACTGGCAGAGGATGAAGGAGCAGTGGCCAGGGCAGGACGTGAGTGAACAGACAGGGGCTCCGGAGAGGGGGTATTGTGGGGAGGCAGGAGACAATGTGTGAGAAATTTATGAAGTGGGGGGCACCATTCTTAATTTTAGAGGCAGCAAAGCAGATTCTAAGATGGAAGTGGTTCTTAGGTTGGACTCAGGGTGGATGCAGGTTGGATTAAAGGGGATAGACATACAGAGTTGAAGTAGACCTATAAAAAGCAGTATCAGTTGAGGCCACGAGTGATGGGATTAACTGTGAGCACAGCCAGAGGGAAACGTGAATGATGATCCTGGAGTTTAAACCAAGGAAGCCGGAACATTGGTGAGGACTGAGGTCTGTCTCCCGGCTGGTCCCAACTGTGGTGTGAAGTGATAGATGCCACATCAATCCTTTCTTCACAAGTAATATAGGAAAAGGCAAGTTCCGAGCTGGGACATTTGACCTGTGTGTACTAGTTCAGCATGGAGTGCAGAGAGTGTAGATGACAGTGGTGTCATGAGGAAAAGAAGACTCATAAGCTTTACGTCTCTATACACCCGGGTTCCCTGCCTACCAGGCAACGGAAGACACTGGATCCCAGTCACTTTTCTAAGTAGTCAGTACCCACAGAACACAGAGAGAAAAATGGAAGGAAAACACTAGTGCTAAGGTGTTGGGATGGTTGCAGGGGTCCTCAAACTTTTTAAACGGGTGGCTGATTCACTGTCCCTCAGACCGTTGGAGGGCTGGACTACGGGCTGGGACAAGTCAGCTGCTAAGCAGGACAGGCAGTGGCAGCAACAACACCTGGCAGGCCGCATGTGGCCCGTGGGCCATAGTTTGAGGACGCCTGGTTTAGGGTCAGATAATCACACAGAGGAGGCCCAAGGCACCAACACACATGTACACACACTCTTATCTTTACATTTCATGCCTCCCTTTTACAATAAAACTGGAGCACAGGCAAACACAGCTTCCTAACGCCGTTGCATTATGGATCTGGCTGCAGTGACCTGAAGCACTGGTTTTGCTAACACTGCAGCTGGCACAGAATCCTGAGGGTCTTGGCAGAGTCCTGGGGTCAGGGTGGGAACAGCGGTGGAGAGGAGAGAGCCCTGGGCCCTGTACTGATATTTCTACTGCTTGGTGCAGTTGGCAGAACCAAAGGTGCTGTCATTCACAAACACAGCAGGGGTCAGAGGTCTGGGCCCCTGTCATCCTGTAACAGGGACTGTTGAGAGACGCCTTGCCGAGATCCTGCGAAGTTAAGTTGCTGTCTGAGGCTGTGCATGAGCCCTGACAACTTTGGCCTGGGATCCTGGTTTCCCCCGACAGCAGGGCGTCTGACTAGCTTGTACTGGCTCCCAGATGCTTCTCAAAGAGTGACCTGTGCAGACCCTTGGGATGGTTGGACTTACCTTTTGTGGGCAGCTGGGAGCAGGCGCGCAGGTATGAGGGAAGCTTCCTGCTTCACTCTTGTCACCTGCAGGGCCCGCTTCACTGGAGTCAACAGCCGCTGCATTTCCAAGGATCAAGCAGAAGGCCGGCACTTCACAGCGCTAGGGGGAGACACCAAGGAGCTAGGAGCCTGGAGCAGGCTGGGCTTTATAGGACCCTGAGACTCCTGCCTCTGGAAGCCCCGCCCTGCTCACCCAGGCTCGGTCAGCCTCTAAAACTAGGCCAAAGGGCTCACTGAGAGCGTGGGCGCGTCACAGGCATGCGGTGTCTCCAACATGCACACAGCCTCCCTGCTCCTGGGCATGTCTGGGAATTACTGGCCTGACGCCTCCCTTCTCAGGCTCTAAGCAGGTGTGGGGGGAGAGGAGCTTACAATGCTCCTACTGTAACACATCCCACAGTAACCCCATTTAGCCTGTCTTGGACTCTTACTCTTTATCTGAGTTACTCCTTCTGGGCTGTTCATAACCTGCCCCACTCTGTTAGCAGCTCTGATTTAATGTGTATGCCCTCCATGTAGTTGGGAGAGAGTATGGCACAGAGGCAAAGGGCTGGGCCTGAGCCTCCAGGGAGCCTGCTGTAATTCTCCTATCTTTATTGCTACTCTTATATTTGCACAGCCCTACACAATTTCCAGGTGGGCGGTTAGTGCTGTTACAGAGTTACAGTGTTGCAGGAAAACAGCAAATTAAAGCAGACAGACACTTACACCAACAATATAGAGGAAGGAACCTTTAATTGCTGGGGAGAACTCCAGTGCCTTGGCTGAGAACTCAAGTGACTCAAAGCGTGAAATGCTGACTTCCAAGGAACAGTTTTGTCCAGGCTCTTTTATGCCTTTTTTCCCCTTCAGTTCAACATCAGCTACATAGTTATGGCTACAGACGTTAGAAACCAGGGGCGTTAGTTCAGTGAGGTCCTTGCCCCACCAGGTCTTAATTTAGGTGCGTTCATTATACATTTTAGGCCTGGACATGACAGCTTCCCCACCAGGATGGTGAAATTGTCTCCTTCTCTGGCTAAACAGTATCGACCAGAAGCTTAATCTCACTGCACACTTACAGTGAGTGACATTAGGAGTAGGATCTGAGGGAGTGACTTCTCTGGCTTCCCAGGGCCATTTGCTGCTCATCCTTGTCCCACCACAGACAAAGCAAGATGTTATAGTAAAAGATCGAGCACTGTTTTCTGCCAGGTGAAGAATAAGATTTTAGTTTTAGGAGGAAAGTCTGGAGCAGGTTGTTGTAATTCATCATAGAAAGCCTGGTACATAGGCTTTGAGTCTCTTTTGGTTATTTTACTTTTAATTGCCGTGCCTATGAGAGGGTCTCTTCTATGTACATTTATTCTCAACATAGGGCTTTTACCTTTTGTCTATCTAGGGTCAGAAGGGTTGGTTATATTTACTACCAATGAATTCCAATTTCTCCAGTTACAACTGGGGGAAGCAGGCTTATTATCTAATGAGTAACAATTTCTAGGGGTATAAAGTGAAGGAGCTTTTTTTATTATTATTAAATGTATTCACTATCATTGGGATTAATCTATGTGGCCTAAATTATACCACAGTCAGTACATACATCTTGCCTCAAGTTCTTAATCTGTGGCATATGAACTTATCTCTTTTCATATACTATCTTTTTCAAGATGGATTTGTGCATGCTTTCTTAAACATTATGTTATTAAAAGCTTCCCCTACATCGAAGGTTGGTAATATTTGTTTAGGGATTCTTTCTGTTATAACTCGGGCTATTGTCTTTTTAGGGATATCAGTAAACCATATAGTGAATTCAGTCTGTTCTGGGGGTTCAGAAGGATTGTAGCAAACAGCAGACCCACTGGGGGGCACACACACCTGATATTGGGAGTTATTATATAGGCAAGTGCCTTCAGGCTTTCCTATATGTACATTTATAAAAACAGTAAACTAATAACACGGTTTTGACAGTTTGCCTAGTTTGGGTTATTTCATGGATATATCTTTCACAACCTTTGTCTTACACTTAGATTAAAGAAGAAAGGTGAAAAAGACGAAAGAAGGAATCTGTCCCACATCACTGCTGCTCATCTTCAAGCTTCTGCTGTGTGTAGACCAGTCAGCTCCCGGGATGCCTGGGGCAGGGCTGTAGTCTGTTTCCTCAGGGTAAGGCTGTGGGGATGCTCTGGGTGTCACTGGACCATCTACTTTTATTTACTGGCTGGTTTCACACCTGAGTGATGTGAATGCCACCCAGGAATGCCATCTACCTCCCTGCTGTGGTGTGGATAGGATCACTACGTAGGGGCCTTTCCACCATGGTTCCTGTGGGCTCAGGCTTTAATCTTTAGTCCACACCTGGTTACCTGGAGAATAGGGATGGATTGGGGAAGATAAACTATCATTTACTCCTTCAGAAATCTTTTTTTAAATTATTTTTCTTACTGACAATTGGTTAATAAGTTAGTTAGATCTGTTTCAGTTCTCTCCGGTCCCTGGCACATTTCTTAAAATGGTAGGGGGTCTGTTTTATAGTAAACAATGTTAATGGTAAAGCCTGGATCCACTGAAGTTCAGACTCTTGGCATTTTTTTTATACTAGCCTTTAATGTTCTATTCATTTTTTCAAATTTTCCAGAATTCTGTGGCCTGCAAGCAGCATGTAGTTTCCAGTTTATTTTTTAAGAATATGTTCAAGAGGCTTGGCACCCATAGCTCAAGTGGCTAAGGCGCCAGCCACATACACCCGAGGTGGTAGGTTCGAATCCAGCGCAGGCCCGCCAAACAACAATGATGGCTGCAACAAAAAAATAGCTGGGCGTTGTGGCAGGTGCCTGTGGTCCCAGCTGCTTGGGAGGCGGAGGCAGGAGACTCGCTTGAGCCCAGGTGTTGGAGGTTGCTATGAGCTGTGATGCCATGGCACTCTACCCAGGGTGACAGCTTGAGGCTCTGTCTCAAAAAAAAAAAAAAAAAAAGAATATGCTCAAGAGCCAGACAGAGCAATGCCAAATTAGAAAGAAAAACGCTGCCCTTTCAAAAAGTAAGGAGGACTCTTTTTTTTCCCATAACTGACCTTGGGTCTTCTGCTGATGCTGGTACCTTATCTCAAGGCTATTCATAACATGGCAATCATAGTTCTTAGTAGACAAAAAGATAGAAAAACCATTTTAAGAAACTTTGTATTAATTCTATACTGGTAACTTAACCCTTTGAGTTCTGACTTTTGATGCATTTTTTCTCATTACCTTAAATATGTATACAAGAATAGAAATTTAAGAGGTTTCAAGCCTAAGTCTTATTAAACTGAGAATAGACAACTTTGTTGTTTTAGCTAGAGATTTTCTTTTCATTATAATTAACTTGATCACATATAAAATTCTTTTTTTTTAGAGACAGGCTCTCACTTTGTCACCCTTGGTAGAGGGCTGTGATGTCACAGCTCTCAGCAACCTCCAACTCCCAGGCTTAGGCAATTCTCTTGCCTCAGTCTATCAAGTAGCTGGGACTACAGGCACCTGCTACAACGTCTGGCTATTTTTTGTTGCGGTTTGGCCAGGGCTGGGTTCGAACCTACCACCCTAAGTATATGAAGCCAGAGCCCTACTCACTGAGCCATAGGTGCCGCCCACATATAAAATTCTTTCTAAATTCTTTTTCACAAACTTTTACAACTTGTATGTACCATCTTTCAACATTTTAAAATTCTTTGTTTTCATCTTAAATTTTCTTTCTTAAAAAAATCAGTTACTTTAAGACAAAAGGTTTTCATACAAGGGTCTTTCTTATACAAAATTATTCTCTTTTCTTTTATCTTTCTTTATCAAAGTATATCTTTATATCTATATCTGTTTACATATATCTCTCTCCCCTACTCACTGGTTCCTTTTATTTTTAACTTCAAAGTTAGGAAAAAGAAAATTGTATACAAAGTCTTAGTGAAGCTTCTTCAAAAACCTCTGATGTTAAAAGAGCCAGATGTTTGGGCGGCGCCTGTGGCTCAAAGGAGTAGGACCCCGGCCCCATATACCAGAGGTGGCAGGTTCAAACCCAGCCCCAGCCAAAAGTGAAAAAAAAAAAAAAAAGAGCCAGATGTTTCATTTAACCTTAAGATTCTGTCCAAACAGTGGAGTAGGGCAATTAAACTTGATCTCTCAATGACAGAGAAGCTGTGAAATACACAGGGGGTTGTACTGGTATTTTACCTTCTACTTCAGAGATGGAACCACAAAAGCAGGGTCCATCGTCAGAGCCTATGTAAAGGGGCAGGCCATATTTAGGAGTGATTTCCATAAGAGTTTAACCTGTGTAAAGAGGCCTGAATCCCCTCCAGTGCTGCCCTTGGCATCTTGAAGTAGCAACGAAAATAATTTTATGGTTGGGGGTCACCACAGCACAAGGAACTGTATTATAGGGTCATGGCATCAGGAAGGTTGAGAACCACTGCTCTAAGGAGACAATGTGTGACATCTTTGGCTTTTTCACTGTGAGCAGGAAAAGCTTCTTCTCACCCTGAGTTATATCAGCAGTTACTTATTTCTTCTGCTTGGAGTCATTCAGTAAAGTCCACTTGAATGTTTTCAAAGGTTGTAGTTCTTACACTTTGAATACCTGGTGGCAACGGGGACCTTGTTTGGCATTAAGTTAGCTACACGTGACACATCTTCAACTTACTGTTTTTGCCAGGCTTGCTAGATGTTTTATATAGAAATACTTTCTCAGCAGTTGGAGTGGAGTGTCTTCCATAGGTGGACTCATGCACAGCCTGCACTGTAGTAGTTCCCAATAATTCTGGCACAACTATTCTTCCATCTGGTAAATACATCCAACCATCATTTATGGCAAATGCTTGCTCTTGTGCTAGCCAATCTAATTCTTTTTTTACTGGGTACTGGTCTTACATTTGGGACCCAAGGCAGTAGGGCTGCAATACACATTGGCTTGCCGCTACCTGGTGTGCTTTGTTCGGCATCAGTTTTAGTATTCCTTAAAATAACATGTCCTTGCCTCTTTTGGTGTCCTTTGTAATGTATTACTGCCACCTCGCTAGGTTTTCACAGTCTTCAATAAGTTGAATACCTCTTTACTTGTTTTCCAGCTGCATTTAATAGTCCTTTTTCTCTATACAGTGCACCATGCACAGGCAGGGTTAAAAAGGCATGCTTTGAATCAGTATAAATGCTGACTGTCTTATCTTTATGTAATTTCAGAGTCTTGGTGAGTGCTATAATTTCTGTCCTTGGGCAGATGTCCCAGGTGGGAGTTCTTTTCTTTAAGGCTTCGAACGCTTTTTGTTGAGGGCCTTTCACACTAGGAGCTCTTTATCACACCCCGCCCCTTTGTGGCTTCATTCAAGGGCTTAGCTTAGCAAGCACAGCAAAATCTAGGATCCATAGGGGACAGAAACCGGCTGCCCCTAAAAATTCTCACAATTGCCGCCTGGCCTTGGAAATAGGTGGGTTACAAATTACCTGTTTTCTTTCAAGAAATTTTATATCTACAGTTCTTTAAATGTTTTAACACATCAGTTCCTTGAGCGTATCTTTTTCTAGTCTCATGGCCTGATAGTAAATCACCCATGTATTGCAGTGAGGTACGTTGTTAATGTTGTGCAGGGAAGGTTGACAGGTCCCTGGCCAGTGCTTCTCCAAAGACTGTAGGGCGATTTTTGAACCCTTGTGGCAACTGAGTCCAGGCATGTTGTTGAACAACTCCGTTTAAGGAGTCTTCTCACAAGAAGGCAAACAACTTCTGACTTACTGGAGCCACTCGGATAGTAAGAAGGCATCTTTCAATGTTTAAATCTAAACAAGTGAACCAAGCAACCTCTGCCGATACCAACCTAAGAGTGTATGAGTTTGGCACAGTCAGGTGCAAAGTTACAGTAGCTTGATTAACTAGTCTCAAGTCCTGCACAGGG